>CAKNXH010063654.1:87605-151262 GCA_932178445.1 Andricus quercusramuli | reverse complement strand
TTTTTTTTTTTTTTTTGAAGATTCATGATTGTAGTTGACAGTTTTTTTATTTGGTTAAAAATTTAACCATTTTGTTGAAACTTCTTTTTTTTCGAAAATTAAGTTTTTTAACTAAAAATGTAACTACTCTGTGTTTGGTTGGAAATTTGTCTTCTTTATTCGGCAATTGAACTGAAAATTCAACTGTTTTGTTAAAAATTCGTTTTTTATTTTTGAAAATTAATTTTTCAATTGTAAATGTAACCATTCCATTTTGAGTTTAAAATTGAACTATTTTGTTGGAAATTCATTAGTTTTATGAAAAATTCTTAGTTTTTGGTAGAAAATGAATCTGATTGGTTGAAAATTGATCTTGTTTAGTTGAAAATTCATGGATTTTCATGAAAAATAATTTCTTTTCCTTAAAATGTAACTATTTTGTTAAAAATTCCTTCTTTTTTCTTTTAAAACATTAATTTTTTGTATCTCAAATATAACTATTCCATTTTTGGTTGAAAATTGATCTTTTTCCGTTCAAAATTCATGTATTTTCTTGAAAATTTGTCTTTCTTGGTCACAAATTAATCTTTATGGTTGAAAATTCCTCTTTTTAGTCGAAAATTCAACTATTCGGTCCAAAATTCTTTTTTTTTCTTAAGATTCATCATTATCGTTGACATTTTTCATTTGGTTAAAAATTTAACTATTTTTTTTAAATTTATTTTTTTCGAAAACTAAGTTTTTTACCAAAAATTGTAACTACTCTGTATTTGGTTGGAAATTTGTCTTCTTTATTCGACAATTGAACTGAAAATTCAACTGTTTTGTTAAAAACTCGTTTTTTATTTTTAAAAATTAATTTTTCAATTATATTGTTTAATAATTATTATTAATATATAATTATTATATTATTATTTTATTATAATATATAATAATATTTATAATTAATTGTTTTTTAATAATTTATTTATATATATTTTATATAATTATTATTTATATTATATATACATATATAATATATATATTATTATAAATATATTAATTATTAATTAATTATAAATAATATAATTAATAAATAATTATTCAATTATATAAAAATAATAATTCGATTTTGGGTTTAAAATTTAACTATTTTGTTGAAAATTTATGAGTTTTTTGAAAAATTCTTATTTCTTGGTAGAAAATGAATCCGATTGCTTGAAAATTAATCTTTTTGGTTGATCATTAATTTCTTTGGTTGAATATGTAACCTGAAAGAAAAATTGTTAGTGGTCAGGGAGAATGAAAAATTGGCCAGTAAAAAGTCCGGGAATTTCTAAAGATATAAAACCTACGCAAAAATTGGCACTTTTTTTGGACGTTTACCAGTTTTCCCCCGAAAAATTTTTGTTATAAAAAATTCTCATTTTGTTCATTCACGATTTCCGTGTTTTAAAAATAAATCATACTTTCATAATTAATTTATCAGCATTACACAGATATAAATAAGGTTTTATTTTAAACAAAGAAACAGCGTCAAAATGTACTGAAACAAAATTGAATCCCTAGTTTTTTGGTTTATCCTTTGTTTTAACCGTTGAAAAAACCCAATTTTTTCATATGGAATAATTATGAGAAATTAATAATCTGGCTTGATTAAAATAAGCTTAATAGTAAATTGCAATGAAAAAACTTCAATAAAAAACAAATTTTCAGAAAAATCCAGGCCGCAAGAATCGAACCCAGGCTTGCCGCTTACAAATCCGGAGCGCTACCGCTTTTATTATTGAAAAGGCGGCCATTGATTTTCTTATCAGTAAAAATTTTCACTGATTATTATTCATTTTGCACTGAAATTTTAGCGAAAAGTTTACAACTACTAAATGAAATAGGGTAACACTTTAAAATTAGAACTATATACCTGAAAATCTGGAATTTGAGATTTTCAGCAATCTCTTTTATGATACTCTACAGAAAAAAAATTTGTTAAAGATGATAAAAAAAACGAGTAGTTTAAAAGCGCACAATACAAAATGTGTGAATCAAATGAAGGCGTGGGGTCGTTTCGCTCGAGTGGCCGGAACTCAAACGCGTGTCAAGGTTCGTTTGGATCGAGGCACACACTTAAGAAATGCGGGTTAGGCACTCGAGCCAATCGTGGCCAATTTCACACAGTTCCAATCCAGTGCTCGCGACAAATTTCCGAGAACTCGAGGGCATGAGTAATAAGTATTTCTCTGAATAATATTTTTTTATTATTTTTACTACTATTATTATCAAATTAAGCCAAATATCTTTCCTGTGTTGCTTATTTAAATAACACGTTCTTTCCTGAACACTGCTTCGTCACAGGTCGCGGATCAATCTCTCTAGCAATCACCCGAGGCGAAGAGCTTCACAAAGTCATGATGAATCATGGTTCACGCAAAAATACGCAAATTTACTGATAATCCCATAGTAGGATCCATACTCTTTACTCTAAATGACGTTAAATTTGAGCCTTAACTTTCTTTTGGTACTTTGAATAAGTTATAAGGCTCCAAAGAGCTCTATAAAAAAATTCCTACCCGCTGCCGCTGTCGAGTCTAAAGTAACGTGACTCAAGAAATACTATAATTTTCTTGTCATCCAGAAGATTACTCTCTTCTACTTCTCCCACTCGGAAAAATATGAAGCCTATCCAACATTTTCCTCAAAAACGTGGATGCATTAAACTTTCTGTCTCCCACGAGATTCTCCTCAGGGAAATTCTTCAAGTTCATACCAGAATCTCCAACTTCAGACCGGAAAATTTCTCGATTCTTATTTTAGATATGATAAATCAACGTGTAAGGAAAAAGCTGTTTGTGTGAACATTTTCATTATTGTTTTTAGTGTGCAAAATATGCTATTTTCCACTGCTTCACAAAAATTATTTACGTTTGCTGATTAATTCGGTGAATACAGTGAATTCAGATGACTTTACGTGATTACACGTGATTGCAGGTACTTTAAGGTACATGCACGGTAAAATCCGAGTTACTGCAGGCAAATAAAAGTGATTAAAGAAAAATGCAGTGATTGCAAGTGACTTCAGATGACTGCAAGTGATTTCTAGTGATTTCAGATGAGTAGACGTTATTGAAAGTGATTGCTGATTATTGCAATTGGTTTCAGATCATTACAGATGATTTAAGGTGATTTCTGGTGATTGCAGGCAATTTCAGGTGATTACAGTCAAGTACACTTGATTTTGAATGATTGAAATTTATTGCAACTGATTTCACGTGATTGCACGGTTACTTCAAAGTAACTGCACTTAATTGTAGAGTGAATACGGGTGTTTTCGTAAGATTGCAACTGATTGCAAGTGATTGTACTTTTTTCGTTGGCTCCTCGTTATTATTATAGATAAGCAGCAAACATCAAACAGGTTCAGTAAATTATTTTGAATGCACTTGAATTCCTTTAAATTCACTTCAACTGCTTTTCAGTTGAATTCAGAATTCTGAATTCTGCTAAATTCAGAAGAATTGGAAGAATTCAGGGATTTTAGAGCATTCACAAAATTCAGAGAATTAAAGGAATTCGGTAAATTCAGAGAATACGAAGAATTTCAGAAATTCAGAATATTCCAGGAATTCCGAGGATTCAGAGAATTCAAGACATTTAAGGAATTCAGAATGCTTATGTATTGCAGAGAATTGAAAGAATTCAGATATTTTCAGGAATTCACAGGATTCAGAGAATTCCAAATATTCAAAGAATTCAGGATAATTAAGTATTTCCAGGAATTCAGAGAATTTTAGGGATTTCAGGGCATTGAGGAATATCCGATAATTCAACAAATTTCAGGAATTCAAAACACTAAGGACATTCGGAATATCCAAGGATCTTAGAATAATTAAGAATTTAATGAAATCCAGAGAATTTTAGGAACTTCAGATCAATAAGGGAATTTCAGGGATTCAGAACATTAGGGAAGTTAGCAATATTCAAGGATTTCAGCGAATTCAGGGAAATTAAGGATTTCAGGGAACTCAAAGAATTTCAGGGATTTCAGAGTAATTAGGGAATTCAGATAATTCAACGAATTTTAGGAATTCAGAAGATGAGGGGAATTCGGAATATTAAAGGAACTCAGGATAATTAAGGATTTCACGTAATCTAGAAAATTTCAAAGAATTCAGAACAATATGGGAATTTCAGGAATTTCACGAATTCAGAACGTTAGGGGAATTCGGAATATTCAAGGCACTCACGTTAATGGAGAATTTCACGGGATCCAGAGAATGTCAGGGACTTCAGAGCAAGAAGGGAATTTAAGGCATTTTAGGAATGCAGAACATTAGGGAAATTAGTAGGTATTTAAGGATTTCAGGAAAATCAGGGGAATTGAGGATTTCAGAAAATTCAATGAATTCATAATGTTTGAAGATTGCAGAGAATTCAGAGAAGGCAGGAAATTATAATTGTTCAAGGATGTCAAGCAATTCAAGGTTTTGAGAGAATTTCAAAAAATGTTAAAGATTTTAGAGCATTTAGAGAATTTATAGAATTGAAGGAATTCCAGGAATTGTGAATATTCAAGGAAGTCAGGTAATTCAGGGAATTTAAAGAATTTACGGAATTTAGAGAATTCGAGGAATTTATTTTACTTGTGGAATTCGGAATATTCAAAGATATCAGAAAATTCAAAGAAATAAAGGATTTCAAAAAATTTGAAGAATTCAGGAATTTTCAGAATATTTAAGGAATGCATTGAAATTAAGGATTTCTGGGGATTAAAGGAATTCCGAATGTTCAAAGAATTCAGGCAATTCAAGGATTTCAGGAAATTCCAAGAAATAAAGGAATTCAGAAAATTTGAGGTATTCAGGAATTTTCAGAATATTCAAGGAATTTATTGAAAATAAGGATTTCTGAGGATTAAAGGAATTCCGAATATTCAAAGAAGTCAGGAAATTCAAGGATTTCAGGGAATTCAAAGAATTTTAAAGATTTATTAAAGAAATTAAGGATGTCAGAAAATTCAACGAATTCAGGGAGTTTCAGAAATTCAAGGAATTTCAGGAATTCAGGATAATCAAGGAATTCAGGAAATTCACAGATGTCAGGGGATTGAGGTAAGTGCAGGAATTTCAGAGCATTCAGGAGATTTAAGGGATTTAGAAAATTAAAGGAATTCAGATTATCCTGCAAATTTCGAGGATGCAGAGGATTCAAGGAATTTCAAAAATTCGAAATACTTCAGGGTTTCAGATAATTGAAAGAATTCGGATGTTTTCAGAAATTCACGGATCTCCGAATATTCAAGTAATGCAGGTTATTTGAAGGATTTCCGGTAACGCCAAATTCAAGGAATTCAAAGGTTTGAGAAGAAGACAAGATAATCTGAAAGACTTTAGAGCATTTAAGGAATTCCGAATATTCAGTGATTTCAGGAATTCATGAAATTCCGACAGTTTCAAGAATTCGGAGAATTTAAGGAATTTTATAAAATTCAAATATTTAAGTAATCCTGGATATTCAAGAAATTCAAGGATTTCAGGGAATCCAGAGAATTTCCGGGATTTCAGAGTATAGAGGGAATTGAAGAAATTAAGAGAATTCAACGTATTTAAGAAATTCAGAATATTTGAAGAATTCAATGATTTTCAGGAATTTAAAGAATTCAGGGGATTCCAAATATTCAAGAAATTCAAGGATTTTAGGGAAATCTGAGACTTTCAGCAATTCCAGAGCCTTAGGGAAATTTATGGAATTCAGAAAAACCAAGAATTTCAGAGAATTCAAGGAATTTAGAGATCTTTAGCCACCCAGAGATTCAGAGTTATTAGCCATTCAGAAATTTCCAGGGATGTCAAAACATTTAAGGAATGTGAGGAATTCAGAAAATTGATGAAATACAGGAAATTAAAAAAATTACGTTAGAGGAGTCACGTTAGACCTGGAAAATGAAAAACTTGGAAACCCGGCGGCGTTCCACCGATTTCAATGAAACCTCAAGAAGTTAACAAAAATTTGTCTGCTAATTGTTATTAATTTGTTTAAACAAAGAATTCCGCAAATAGAATTTTAAAGATGAATAACTAGAACAAATCACGACGGGCCAACAGCACGCAGTATTCCCGAAAGGTCACCCATCCCAGTACTAACCGCGCCCAACACTGCTTAACTTCAGTGATCTTACGAGAACTGGTGTTTTCAGCGTGGTATCGCCGTTGGCGATATCAAGTTCTAAAGCCACGAAAATAGTGTTTATATGTATATTGAGATTGCTGATTATCAATTTTAGGGTGGAAAAATTCAAAATAGCGGCCAACATTTTTTAAACAAAAAAAAATTTCAACTCACAATAATTTATTAATATTTTCCATACATATTATTCACGGTATCGGAAGATAACAAAAAATAAGTTGGACTAAAAATGAAGGGTGAAACCATTCTTAAATCGAGCAAAACACCCCCAAAAAATGGTTTTTGGCGTTTATTTTGGAAACGGTACATCGGAAAAAATGATTTCTTACAGACAAATAGTTCTTACAATTCACAATAAATATGCTCATATGAATTTTTCCTCTGCGGGTCATACTTCCTGAGTAACCAACACTCAGAGTAGGGGGTGAGTTGTACCGCGCAGGTGGCGCACGCTCCTTTCGTAGCTCATATTTCGAAATTATCGTTTCTGATAAAAGTGTGTATAACTAAAGTTGTACAGAATTTTCCGTGATACAATTTAAGTCTTAAACATTTTCTTCAAAAAACCATCTGGTTTCAAGATATGAGCTATGGAAGCGTGCCACCCGCACAGTGAAACTCACCCCTTAATTTAAGGGTTGATTACTCAGAAGGTTATGACCCGTAAAGAAAAAATTCATACTAGCATTCTTATTGTAAATTATAAGTATTATTTTTCTAAAAAAAAAATCATTTGTTTCCGATTCACCCTTTCCAAGATAAACGTCAAAACCCATTTTTTGGGAGTGTTTTGCTCGATTTGAGGATGGTTTCATACTTCACTTCTAGTCCAACTTATTTTATGTTATCTATCAATACATTGAATAATATGTATGGAGAACATTAATAATTTATTTTGAGTTGAAAAATTGTTTTTATTGAATGTTAAAAAAAATACGGCCGCCATTTTGAATTTTTGTACCCTAACTCCATTTGCATGGCTTCAGGACTTTATTTGTTTCAGTTATTCAACTTTAAAATCCATTTTTCGAAATTCTTTGTTTAAACAAATAAATAACGATTAGCGGAAAGTTTTTTTTTTAACTTTTCTTTACACATCTTCAGCAACACAGTGCAAAAGGTTTCATTAAAATCTGTGGAACGCCACCGGGTTTCCAATTAAAGGACTTCAAAGTATTTCATAGAATTCGAAAGAGTTCGAAAGAATACACGGAGACAAATATTTCGAGAAACTTTACCAAACTCAGTTGGGTAAAGTTGGGACATATGGACACTTTGATAAAGTTTCATATCTAGTTTGGTAAGACGAAATTCGGTAATACTTCATTAACAAACATGAAAGTGCGACAAACTGACACGAATATCTTCTGAACTGTACTTTAATTAATACTGTACTTGGTAGTTGACATTTTAATGCACATAATTGTAAAATATATCAAACTTCAGATAAAGATTACTGAACAATTGGGTAAAACGCGGTCGAGGGCTTGGTACAAAATATAAGTGGGTTTACAGAAAAGGCATGAAGGAGTCACTGACGCTCGAGAAACTTTAACTGGCAGTTTGGTAAACCGTAACCTTCTGTGAATCAAAAAAACAAACTTATACACAGTCAACAGCATACACTCACATACACATGAGTCAGTTACAGCCAATCAGAATACAATTTCATTACAATTACACTGACGACACGTAAACCTTATCAAACACATATAACATACATATAAATAACCCTAATATAATACTACACATATATAAGACGCTTTCGACGTAACTACGCTGACGCACGCTTCACATTGAGAGGAGAAATTTGGAACTTCCTTATATACTAACTAGAGGAATTGATTCAGCGCTTGTGAGAAACGACCAGTGCCGTGACTAAAGTTTTCATAAAAAGATTTATATTATAAGATCTATATTTTTTGGAATATGTATTTTGTAATTGCCACTTTAATTCTGAGTAATTTTCCACCTTTTCTTTGGATATTAACTTGATTCTAATATTATCTGAGTAAGGTATTAAAATGATATCAAAGCACAATTCAATAAAGTTTCCAAATTTTGGACGACTTCGTTTAGAAATAATAAATAAAAAAGTATGCAAAATGTCTTGCTACGCACCTATTTGAAGCTACAAATTTAAAATGAAAAATTGTCAAATCATATTTAAACCATTTTTTAAATATGTGAAATTTACAGATGTTACTTATATTAACTTGGAAAAGATAAAAATTAAAAGTAGAGTTAAATATTCTTCCGTTAAGGATGTTCAAAATCTCTTTAAAGTCTGTCCCACAGGTTTTTTGCGTAAAATTCATATACATCACAAATACGTTCCTTGATATTTTATTTTTATATTTTCATACCCTCTCGGGTAATCCTTCATTTTTAAAAAATATTTGAGGCCGTTTGAAAATTTTGTTGTTTTCGAAAATCATATTATCTAAAATTGTCAACTTCACGGCAACCACTCATAAAATATGTAAATATAAAAAATTAAAGATCTTTACACAAAATGTGATTTACTTAACTTTTTCTCTCTTACACCACTTTTAAAATTTATGCTCTTCAATTCTTCATTTCTGTTATTTGACTTTTCATTACTTGAAGTTGTTTTGTATTTTTTTAAAAATCAGTTCTTTTAACTTTGGTCTTTGTAACTATTTAATACAATAAAAGGATGTAATCAAATACAAAGATTTAAATTTTCGTATGATTGATCACAGTTTATCGAGATAAAATCACACTATCGTTCGAATTTGGATATATCCTTTCACCACAATGTCAGGTAGAATTTTAGAGAATTTTTAAGCCAATAAAACGTGTTTTCAAAAAAATTGCACTTACATGGTTATGACATGTAGTTATTTGCACAACTATTTCTGTTTTTGCATCTGCTTTAGGCGAAATACGTCATTTGCATTTCATTTTAATTTACAAAAGCTCACTCCATTTCCCGAAAGTTTCTTTACAATTATATTCGTCTCGTTTTCGTAGAAATTATTTTATTTAAAAATAATACGTACAACTCTTTTATTTAGTCATGTTTTAAATAAAACAATTTTCTATATGATATTTAATAAAAACGTGATGAATACAATTGTAAAGGACCTTTCAAGGAGTAGAATTAGCTTTTAAAAATTTTAATCGAATGAAAATCATATGAATTTTACCCAAAGCGATTTGTGCTTTTTGAATATTCATTACTTTTAAGCAATTAAATTAAAACTTTCAAATTGGCTAATAAATTATTGAAAATATTACACATGTTTCATATTAGTACTTTTCGCTGGGTGAAAAAAAAATATTATAAAATCAAAACATTTCAAAGACTTGAAATTTATTTGAAATTTTAGGTTGTGTAATTTTTTTAAACTGGAAATTAGCATTTTTAAACAAGAATCATCAAGATTTCTGATTTTTAACAATTGTAGGTTAGGTTAACGATTTATACCAAAAACTGGTATTGTGAAAAAATCACTATAGTTCAAATAGGATAGCAAATTTTTGAATAGTTTCAAATAATATTAACGTTCTTCACAAAAAATCGATCATCTTGCAAAAAGTCATTGGATTTTGGAACAGATTTACAATTCTTAATAATTTTCTGTTATTTTATGTTTGTGTTTTTCATTGAGAATTATTAGTATTTTTAATAAAAAATTATTAGATTTCAAAGAACATGTACCATTTTTCAACAACTATAGCTTATGTTGACCTGTTTTATCTAAAATCGTTATTTTTGACAAATCATTAAATTTAAAACCAATGACTTTGTTTAAAATAAATTATATTTATAAAATTTCCAAGAAGATTTAGAACTTTTCAACCATTTCAGGTTATGTTGCTGTTTAAGACCAAGAATTTTGAGTGAAAAAACGGTATTTTTAATGAAAAATCATTTGATTTCAAAGAAGATTAAAACTTTTGTTTCATTATAGGTTTTAGGCTAGTGATTTTCACCGGCAATTTTGATATAGGCTTCAAAGAAGATTTACAATTTTGGAACGATTTAAGGTTATGTTAACCCTTTTTACCAGAAATCGGTTATTTAAAATTAAATTCATTTTACTTAAAAATTAAACTTAGGATTATGAACAACTTTAGGTTATATTAGTTTTTTTTTCGTCGGAAATTAGCATATATTGTATAAAAATATTATATATATATTAATTGTGACTTTCTTTGAGAATGTACACAATGGTGATCCTTATCAGTATATTTGATTATATCTGCAAAAATTACATAATTTCTTGTAGGTACGCAATGCACAATTGAAAGAGTTACTCTTTGGTTAATACCGCAGTTGACAAATTATATAAAATGTTATTATGATTAATCAAATTATATACAAATTTCTGTAAAAATGAAATTTTTTCCAATTACACTGAGTAAAAATACAAAATTATTTAAAACATTGTTGTTGAATAATTATTCATATATTCTTTAAAGATTTTTACGATGTAGATTTAGCAAAAACTTTTATTACACTGTATGGTAAAAAAATATTTTAAAAAATATGAAAAAAGATTTTAGCAAAAGAATTCTCAAAAAAATTATATAGCGACGTAAATTTAATGAAAAGTTTTTATTCGATTTTTCGTATGAGAAATTTCAGTTTAAGAAATTGTTTTTAAAAATTTGTTATTTCTTATTTTTGAAACTGAATTTTCTGTTATCAATACAAAACTTTGCAAAATTATACTATAGTAAGAGTTGTGGTAAAAAGATTTTTTTCCAAACCTCATTTATTGACACAATAATTTAAAAACAAAATTCAATGAAATCTAAGTTCATATTTAGATCAAATTTTAACAGAGTATTGATTTCTTTAACCTTCTAGTATTTATATTTAAAAAAAATTGTATCATGCAATAGGAAAAATATATACTTTCTTTTTTTTTCGTGATACCGCGAATTTCAATTTTGATTTTCTCGGAACAGGATTATTTTTTTGGATCGAAGCTTTCTTATTCTCATTGAAATATAATTTTTTCATCCCACTAAATGAAAAAAAAACTACAAATTTTGTAAGGAAAACACTAACATGGCAAAAAGCACTGAAATAGCATCACTAAGGCTTACGCCAGAGGCGTCAATTTCGATCCATGGTAACCAACTTTGTAATAACCTTCCTAAATCAACTCCAACTTTATTTTGCAATTGTAGAACTATTATGCATTATCCAATACTAAATGCCAACGAGAACTATGAATAGGTTGAAAATTGAACAACTTATTCATAATTTAAAAAATGGTAAATATCTTCGAGGTGCTTAATACTTGTATACGATCCTGCAAGATTTGGGAAGTGGTGGGAGATGCTGGGCGACTGCGACTCGAATGTCGGTTTACCAAACTGTCGAATAAAGTCTAACGTAGCAAAAATTAAAATCTATTCCACAGCGGATAAACTTTCATGCAATGTGGTGGAAACAGTCACATATCAAAAATCAATGTTTCTCTAGAATTGATTTTAAACTTTACCAAACTTTCGAGTATATAATACATTTTTTACTTAGAAACATTCACCGAAATTTGTCATTCTATAACCGATTTTAAGGGAAGCATTAACATTGCATAATTTAAAGTTTGCTTGACTTTACATTTGCAAACTTTACTCAACTAATATGAAATTTTATCCAATTTTTCCTCAATGTATGACAGAATAGTTCTCAGTAATTACACGACGTGCATTAATGTTTACTTTTGAAAATATTTACTGTACATTTGGAAACTTTAATCTGCGCTATTAAAGTTTACCGAACTGCCATGTATTATTTAACCTTTTGCACGTCACAAATTATTACAATAATGTCAAACATTCTCCTTTTAGTCCATATATCCCAATTTTACTCAAAAGTTTGGTAAAGTTTCCTAACCAAATTTTCTCCGTGTACAATGAATTAAAAACATTCAAAAAGCAGAGCGGTTCTTTGAGACACTCCGAACACTCCGAGAGAGTTGTTTTCAACATGACGAGTTCAAAATATTTTTAAATTAATCATGGATGATTTTAGCGACTATCAATAAAGGATATTCTATTTTTTATCTACCAACAAGATTTTTTACCTCGGACAGTGTCAGAGAGCGATGATACGACATACCTTTTCAAGATTGCCCTGCGGAGACCCTTCATGATACAGAGAGATGCTTGCTCCATTTATTCTGACGAGGGTCGGCATAAAGAGAGTGACACTTACCATGGAATATCACATGCGAAAAAGCAGCCCCAGCTCTCGCCGGTAACTCCAACCCTTTTTGCCACATTAATACACCACGTCACGAAATTCATTGGCAACCAAACAATGCCTTTGTCCTTTTAAATGAAGAACTTATTCTTCATTCAAAGTGACCCTCCTTTGATTATAAGTCACTGCTTCCATGGGATTATCATTCAGTTTGCGTATTTTTGTCTGATCTATATAATATGATGACTTCGTGAAGCTCTTCATCTGGGGTGATTGCTAGTGAGATTGATCAGCGACCTGTATCGGAGCGGTGTTGAGGAACAAACGTGTTGCTTAAATAAGCAAAAAAGATCATTCAAGATTGATCTAAAATTTATACCTCCTCCTATAGTTCCTTTTATCACTCTTTTCATATAAATATCTTAATCCCCGGCAGTATAACGACGTTCGAATTGAGTGAGTTACGCCCACCCCGAAAGGGTTTTGGCTTAAGGCTCATGCCCCTGCGGATTGTGAACACTTGCGATAAATATATTAAATTTCTTAAATATTGCATTTCCAAAGCAGCATGAAAAAAACAACTGGCGAGAGATTCAAAATAGAAAAATTATTCCAACAGACAAAAGAGTAATGATTTTTATAAAATTGTTATAAATTAATAAAACCCATGACAAATGTATCTTATTACAGAATATATTCTTATAAAAACCCTAAAAGATGGAGAAATACAATAAAAGTGAAATTATGACTCAACAAATTCCGAAATAAACTCCCATTTCTGTTGGAATAATTCTTCTATTTTGAATTTCGCGCCAGTTGTTTATTTTTTTTCTGCCGCTTTGGAGATGCAATATTTAACGAATTTAGCCTATTTATCGCAAGTGTTGACGATCTGCAGGGAATTTCCGCGTCAAATGTGGATTTTTTTTATTTTTTATTTATTTATATTTTTTTTCTTATTATTTATTTATTATTCTAATAAAAAAATCCCGGGTCATTTTTCGGGTTTCCTCGGTTGGCAAAAATTTGAAACGGTCATTGACATTAGAAAATTCGAACTTTTAAAACTAAAAATGTTGGCATTTCTCGTTCATTTCACTTTCGTCCCCTGAGTAAAAGTAATAAAACGAAAAATTGGCCTCTTCCAATTCAGAAAAAAATCCCGTGCCTTCCAATTCTATGAAAATCTTAAAAACAAAGATATTTTCTTCTTACAATTAAGAAGAAATTAAATTGAAAAAATTTCCTCCTTCCATCAACTCAATAAAAATGTTCAAACCAAAGAAAAAGCCTCTTCACGCTTATAATAACTAAAACCAAACTTTCCTGTGTTCTGACTCGATAAAAATGTTTAAAAAAAAAATTAAATTCAGATGAAAATAAAAAAAAATCGCTTGTTCCAACTCAATAAAAATCTTGAACATGAAAAGTATCCCTCTTCCAACTGACACAAAAAACTTTAAATAAAAAATACTTCCCTTACACTCAATATAAATGTTAACCAGAAAAAAATGACCAAAACTTCATCTCTTTCAACTCAATAAAAATCATAAAAATAACATTGTCCCTCTGACAATTCAAAAAAAAAAAAAATGTCTTCATTTCAAACTTAATCAGAATATTGAAAACACCAAAATTGCCCGCCTTGAACTCAATAAAAATGTAAAATGTAAAAGTTCAAAGTTTAAATTTAGCACTCTGAAAGTTTGATGCTTTGCGCCTTTTTTTCAAACAATTTAGTTTCGAATTGTTTAGTTTTCAAGATTTTATTTATAATTGCTTGTTTTTATAATTGTTCATTTGAAACTAACAGTCAAATATTAATAAATATTTCTTAACATTATTTTTTTTAAACTAACAAGTTTTTTATTGACATGGTATGCTTAAGACTGAAACAATATTTAAATAGGTTTTTGAAATTGAATAAAAGCGTCCAATTATGAATATATTAATTTGAAAGTTTAAATTTATTCAATGGCCAAGGCTTTCAAATTTGTACAGTTTAATTTATAACGTTGAAATCTGTGAATTGTTTGTTGTTGAACAGATTCAGAATCCTCTTGCAATATCAATTTGTATTCAATTTTTAACACCCGAACTATAGTGCAGTTTTGAGAAACAATAATTTATTTATGTTTACAGTTAATCAACTTGGAACGTCTTTCAACCAAAATTTTCAAATTTAGACACTTTTAATTTTTAATTGTGGAAGTCTTCAAAACTGCATTTAAAAATTCTTTAAATGAAAAATGCACGCTTAAAAATTAAGGCCCAAAATGGAAAATGTTTTTATTGAAATATTTTAGAATTACGCTTTTTAAACTGAATGATTTCTTATTTGAAAAAGTTGACAATATTGAACATAACATTTCACAAAAAATTGTAGAATTTTCTTTCTCTTTTATACTTTCGGTAGGCTAAAATTTTCCAATTAATACCAATAAATATAGTTAAAACAGTAACAGAGATAACAATTTACAATTTAAGTATATATTTTTTCAATTTCAATTTTAAAAAAGGTATGAAATCGAACTTATTTTAAATAGCATTACCTATATGATTTTGTATAAAATTTGTAATATTTCAAGTAATTGTATGGTTTTTTCTTCGAAGAATTTACCAAATTTGCAGTCAAAAAATAAATGCAGGCATTTCCCGGTTTCTCCGGGTCTTAAAAGATTTCCGGAATTATTCCGGTTTTCTGATTTCCCATTCCAATGGCCACCCTGCCATATTTTTGTTGTATTCTTCATGATTATTAAGATTCTAAAAATAAAATCTGCATCATGATCTTTTATTTCCAAGAATTTCGGAAAACACTTCATAAATGCGAATCCTAGAAAACCGTTTTATTGAACACGCCGCTAATGAATATTGATCAGTCTTATAAATGTTTCATTATTGAAATGCAAGTAGGCGTACGTGTGCTATTTAACTAGATATACTGAGAAAAGTATTCGCTTGAATAAAAGAAAAAATATAATTTGCAAATCGAAGATACGATAGTTCCTTGGAAAAAACGAACATTTTTAAAAATTATTTATAGAATTTAAATAATTTTATAGAAAAAATCTTTACTTTATTTAAAATAATTGACGTTTGTAGTAACCAGGACCTTAATTTAATTACAACAATTTATTTAATTCATTTATAAATGTATTTAATCTACCTAAAAATGTATTCAACTCCTACCTAAAAAAGTCATTTAACGAGATATATGTCGAAAATCTAGCAAACATTGTTGTTAAAAACCTAATCGGCTTCTCATTAAATAAAATTGTTTTATATCTTAAAATTATTAAATTTTAAAGAATTTTTATTTTAAAGAATTAAACATTTTTCAACAATTGTGTATAATTGGGTATGCCCATTTAAAGATTTCCAGTATAAAACGCTAAAATAACCTCAAATTGTTAAAAATCGGGAATCCGGATGATTCCATATTAAGGTATTCTTTTTAATACTAATTTTGCAGATGATAACTTTTAAAAATTATTTTTGTTTGAAATAACCGATTTCTGGTGAAAAGCGTGAAATTGTGAATTCAATGATTGCAAATGATAAGCCGAAGACAAATGAAAATCTGAAAAATCTGATGCTTTTCGAAAATGAACATTTCAACTTTCGACGAAAAAAAAAACTAACATAGCATGAGAAAAAATTGTTCTAAATTTTAAATAATCTTCGAAACTCAATTTTTGTTCAAAATAGCAGGTTTTCAGTGAAAGGCGTTCATATAACATTAAATTCTTCAAAAACGCCAACGTAACCTAATAATATTGTTAAAAAATCATAAATCTCTTAAACCTATTTTTTTTTAAATATAAATTTTCGGTCAAAACGATAACAAAACCAAAAAAGTAGGTTAAGTTTTGATAAAAAAAAAATTAGATTTAAAAGATTAAAATTTTTTTAACAATTTATTTTTTTCTGTTTAGTTGGTGCTTTTTTTTACCAAAACTTAAAATATTTGAACAAAAATTAGTAGATTTTGAAGATTCATAATTCGTCAACAATAAATGTTAGGTAACGTTAGTGTTCTACACACAAAAAATAGTATTTTAAAACAAAGTTATTTATGGTTCGAACAATATTTTCACTTTCAGGTTTCAAAGAAGATTCAGAACTTCTTAACAATTCTTTATTTTTAAAATAATTTAATTCAGAATATTTAATTCAATAAAAATTGGGGCTGCGAACCGGAAGTCGGTATTTTTATTAAAAATATATAAGATTTCAAAGACAATAACATTTTTTTGTACAATTTAAGGTTATGTTAACGTTTTTTTACCGGAATTCTGTTATCTTGAAAAAGAATAATGAAATTTTAAAGAATATTAATACTTTCAATCAATTGTTTCTTATGTTATGTTAGATTTTTTTCATCGACAGTTGAAATTTTTATTATAAAAAATCATAAGATTTTTCAGATTATAATTTTTCTTCAAATTATCATTCAGTATCATTATATTCACAAATTCGCATTTTTTTTTTACCGGAAATCGGTTATTTCAAACAAAAATCGATATTTTCAACAATTTGAGGTTGTACCTTATCGTTTTACAAAAAAAAATGGTTTGAACAATATTTTCAATTGTTAATCAGTTTCAATTCAAAGTGTTGTGTTATGTTAGTGTTTTTCGACAAAAATTGGTAATTTTAAAATAAAAATAAGATTTTTCAGATTATCCTTCAAGATCATTGAATTTACATTTTTTGGTTTTGTTCGCGTTATATACTGGAAATCAGTACTTTAAATAAAAAATGTGTATTCTATATTAATATTGATTTTTAATTCAAATAAAAAAATGTTGTAAGACAAAATAAAAAATAATAGCTCCCATGTTTTTTAAGTAAAGTAAATAAGACCGAATAAACAATCTAATTAAATCAAATAAACATTTGTTTGGCATCATATCAAAGAAAAAATTTATTTGATTCAAATAAAATTTGCTTGAATCAAACGAAAATTTTTCTCAGTTCCATAATTGGTGATGACGAGGCACGTGCGTTTAGTCGAATCGACACCTGATAGTTGCTATTTCTCAATTTCATTCTTGTCAGATTCTTTGAAATTAGGGTGAACCTATCGAGGGGTAAATCTGAAATGAATATTGAATCCGAACTGAAGAGGGGCAAAAGAAAGCGTATAAACGTACACTGTGTGCCTAACTATGCGTTTAATAGCAAGACGGAATCTGCCCGTAGGGCTATTATTCGAACTCTCTAAATTAAATTCACCGTTTACAAGTACCCCTCCTTGACAAAGGTTAATAAAGACACCCCTCTTCTTGATCACAATGAGCAAGTCATATTGATCCTTCAAAATTTTCCACTCGATTGAATTTCTCGTTAAAATTCTTCAAATGATGTACATCTTGGAATCAAATGTAAAATCAGGGCAATTTCATGTGCATATTTTCCTAAATAGTAAATACTAAATATACCGCAGGACAAAGAAACGTCTGAACGCTTCATTCCACCCTTCCAATTTAAGGGTGGACCTCCAGGATTGCTCCCGAGGGTGAGTTTCAATTAACGAACATTCCAGGTACCTGGGGTGAAAATAAAGTTCGTGGCTTGTCGTTGAACGAGGTATGCGGATGACTGTAATTTTAAAACATATACATGTAAGTGCACATGGACGTGACATAAATTTTATGCAGTTACTTTTATTTCAAAACTTGTGAGCTTATACGAAATATGGGATGGAAGGAAATTATTACTTTTTTTGTCGCGTGAGGACATACTTTTGTAGATGTGGAAAATTCAGTCCAAAAGAGCGGAAATTAAAAATGTATAATTGATTTTCAGATTTATGTGTGCTTTAATTTGAAAGTGTGCAGTTTCAAATATAAAATATTGTATCAGAAAATCTTTTGTTTCATGATATAAATAGCTTCCAGGATGGAGAAAGAATTAATATTGACTGATGAAGAATAGATTGTGACGAATACGGATGAGATAATGTTTTCTTAAACTAAGGCAATATTTCTTGTCTCACACAGAAAAAAGTAAACTCTCAATTTGAATAAAAAGCGTCAAAACTTACTGAAACAAAATAGGGCCACAATTGGTTCTTTTGGGCGATACAAATATTGAAGGTAATTCAGTTGTTTTTCAATTTTCATATTGATCATGACAGCTAACATAGTTGACGTTCAAAATGAGTTTGAAAACAAATAAGCTGAAACAAAATTGAAATCCTAGTTCCTTCTGTGCCAGAAAATGTACTAGATGAAAGAAACTTAATTTTCTTCATTTTTGAGTACATTTTCTTTAGACGAGACCAATTTTCTTGGATCATTCAAATATGATATAATCCGCATTCACACAGATATTTTTTTGATGCAATGCTTATTTCTTTCTGTGCGCATATCAAAATGCTCACATAACATCAGCTGGTGTTAAAAGAAAAACGGAATCTTTTCACTCGTGTTTCTACCGTTAGAATTTCCGAATCTAAATAATCTCTTCACTAAGAAAAATTGATTATACCCGATAATAAAAAATATGTTACCGGATATAATCTTAGACTATTAACTATGGGACAGCGATTCAGATTATTTGAGCTACAATATATAGATATTAAGAAATAGATATATCGGGATAATATCTTGAATTATTAAACTTTATTATCTGAGATAATGAAATCTATAATCCAAGATTTTTAAATCTAATGTCCATATTAGAATCCTGGTCCATTATAGATAACCTCAAATATATAGAATAATTTTTGGAAACGTATTTATAAACCTATACAAAATTTTGATAGACGAGCTCGGAAGTAGAGCTGAAAACAAATTCCAATTTTTTAAACACACAATGAGCACGGAAGGGGCTATCATAAGACTACAAAAATGAAAGTAAAGGAGGCTATGTTTCTGTACCTGTTCAAGTGGCAGTGATATGTAATGAAAAGGAATATAAACTTACTCATTTTTTAAATCTAAGCTACGTGTGACTTAGCACTAATAATCATTTTATAAGTTAATTATTACTTGTTTCAATGCGAACGAATGCATATCGTATGACACGCGTCACGATGATACGTACCATCTGACAAGGGGGTTAGCTTGGTGTCCGGCGCCGATTTTTTTGTTACTTTGCAGGTGAAATGCAGGATTCAGACTAAGAAAAAAAAATTTGGACAAACGTTCACATTTTGTGTTTGAAATCACCCCTTCTATGTTTTCAGTTTTTCGGTGCTAAGAGGTGACATTGTTTTTTATTCATTGTTTTGACACACAATTGTTCTAATTGATGCTGTATTACAATATGAGCATGAGTTATAATAACACATATAGTTTAAGATTTTGGACTTTGTTGCTGCAAACATTTTGTTTCAATATCAAATTCTATTAAGAATCATCAGCGTTATTCGAAATAACCCCTAAGTGAGGTGTCATCCATCCCTTTGATATCATCAATAAATAAAAAATATATTTATTAATATAACATTTCTGTAAGAAATGGATTAAAATATTTCGTTTGGACAATCAGTAACAATATAACTAATTTTTTGTTAACGATAGGAATTGGTCTTATATTAATAAAACCGTGTTATGTAAAAACCACCCCTAAAAAACTTCTTTGTTTTGTTTAGCAGGCTATTTAGTTATGAGACATATAACAGAACTGTTTGAAGAATTTTTATTTAGATTCAAGCATGTACATATGGCATATCATATGGCAAAGCATCCTAGGGGTAGATTTTCCACATTATGGTACTCTATATGGTAAGCTTTTTTGCAATTCAGGCTAATATTTTAATACGGCATTAATTAGAACAATTTTGAGTAAAATCAATAAATAAAAAACAATTATACCTCTTGAAACACCAAAAGACTCAAAAATATATAAGGGGTGATTTCAACCCCTAAATGTAAACGTTTGTCTAAAATTTTTATTTTTTTCATAGTCTGGGATCCTCTTTTCACCTGCACACACCGTCATGCTAAGATCTTCACTAAAAGAAATTATTCTGGCATAGTTATCTGAAGAAGCCAAATTTCCTCAATTTATAATTTTTCAAGCACTGATAGCGGAAAATTTCTGTTCAGTGCATATATGTATGACGAGAATTTTAATTTGAGACATCCCCGATAAAAATTGGACTGATAGAAAAGCTTCTAACATCTAGTGTCTGAGAATCGAAATTTCTTGATTTTTCTTATATTTTTGCAACTGATAAAAATAGGCTACAACTTAATATAGCAAATTTTCGTTTTTTGTATGCCTCTGCATATTGATATGTTCACTTCCATCCATCTTTGAAGAAAATAAAACTAAAATAAACCATTCTAGAACAGTGGTCTTGAAAACGAAATTTCGCCATTTTTTTTATTTTTCAACCTATGATGAAAAAATATGATAGGGGTTTTCCTGGTTTCAAATGAAATAAGTTTTTAAAATTGATTGCTTGGAAGAATTTGAATATCAAGAGCATAGTTATTTAGTGAGCTTATTTTATACACTCAGAAAACGATTTGGTTGAATCAACAATATTTTTTTTGGTTCAACCATAGAATTTAGTTATTATATGGTCAACAAAATATTTGGTTGACCCAACTCAATTTTTTGGTGGTTTCAACAAAATCTTTTGGTAGTTGGAGTATTTGGTTGATTCAACAAAAAAAATGGTTAGGTCAATCAAATATTTTATTAAATCGGCAAAAATTTGTTTAATTTAACCAAATTTTCATGTATATCCAACAAAACAGTTTGTTTGGTTCAAGAAAAGTTTTTTTCTGGGTGTAGTTATTCAATTAGCTTTTTTAATAACGAAAATTTGAAATTTAAGTCAAATGTACAATTTGCAACACCTTAGATATTGGAAATTTTTCAATACGCTTTAACATTCTGTAGATTAAATTGGACATTAGTTTTTATAAATACCGTTAACTATGATAATCATAGATTAGTAGACACTTTTTTGTTTAATTAGATTTTACTGTATTTCCGAAGAATATTTTTTATAAAATCTTCAGAAAGTCTTATATAAAAAATCATAGAGTTATAGAGCATAAATTGAAGGGATTCCAAAGGATTTCAAAAATGTTGGGGTATTTTCCAACATGCTAAGAGCTTTACAAAATTTCAAGGGATTTGAAGAAAGTTTAAAGTATTCGAAATATTTTCGAGTGTTGCAAAATATTCTAAGGAATTTTGAATAGATTTTAATAATTTTAAGCGATTTCAAAGGATTTTATGGTATTTTTAAAATATCCGAGAAATTGTCAAGAGTTTTGAAAAATGTCAAGAAATTTTGAAAGATCTGAAAGAATTTGAAATATTTTAGAAAATTTTAAAAGATTCTAAGGCATTTTTAAGAGATGGCAATTTTTTGAAAGAATTTCCAAGGGTTTCCAAAATTTTCAGAGTTTTAAATAATTAACTAGATTTTTGGAATTTATGAAACAATTGAATAGGATCTATAAATTTTAGGATGTTGCAAAAAATTCCACAGAATTTCGTAAGATTTTAGAAAATTTCAATGATTTTCAGGGATTTCAAATGCTCTACAAGTATTCCAAGCAATTTTACAGGATAAGAGATAATATCATCAAATTTCATCTAATTTCACAGGATTTTATCATATTTTAACGGATTTGAAAGAATTTGAAAGAAAAATTTGAAAGGATTTGAAATATTTTAGGGAATTTTAAAAGATTCCAATGCATTTTCAAGATATTTGAAAATTGTCATGAATTTTTTTGAATTTTAGTCAAATTTCTCTCATATTCCTCAAAGTCCTCTAAATTCACATCAGGTTAACAATGAATTTTATATTCAATGAATTTTATTTGACTTTCTTTCAATTTATTTCAATTGCTTTCAATAACTCGCACTTTTTTTTAGATTCATCATCAATTTTTAATTAATTTTATTGAATTCTTCTCATTTTCTTTGAATCCCTCTGAATGCACACCAATTGTATTGAAATAAATTGATTTAAAAAAATTACCATTCATTCTAATTCTTTGGATTCAAATTGAATTATTATGAATTTATGCTGAATTGGTTAAAATTCACCGGCAATCCTTATGAATTTCATCAAATTCTTTTGAATTCTTTTAAGATTTTTAATTTATTAAAAGTAAATTAGGCTCTGGCAGCCCTGAGAATAATAAATAAAAAATTTATAAATATAAATCAAAATTTGTTCTATTCCATTTATAAAAGATTCTATATTAAAAATATTCCAAGATTGGAATTTTGGTCTCTAAATAATAATAGTCAGAAAAAATAACAAAATAGTCTAGGGAAAATAAGGAAATTTTGAAAATAAATTTTTTGGCCCTCAGATTTTAAAATTAATACTTTTGATGTGCGGGTATCCAAAACTAAAATTCCTCAAGTTGGCAGCCTTAAAGTTTAATATTAAGTTGTTTTTACCAAGGTTATTAGTTAATGATTGAAGTAATTGTCAATATGTTAAAAATTATATTTATTTAATTATTAACTATTTCTAATTCATCACTTCTAATTTTCTGACTACTCAGACATTCGTGACATTTATTTTAATTTTAGGGTAATTAATTTTAGTCATATCGTTGATCCTAGAATAATTCTTGAAATAATACGATGGGAAATCTGATGCCAGTATCCTATCAGTTTTCAAAATTACATATAACGATCACGGAGGCGATAAGCGTTTTGATTCAAACGCATCAATTAAACTGGGAAACCGCAGGATTCTCCCTCAGGATCCTCGTGTTCGACGATATTAATTTCATGTCGTACCAGCCCCATCGAAAACGTGTCGTTGTGGGTCTTTCGATGCCAATTTCAAGAGAAATTTATGATGGACTTACCGTCTGAAATTCATAAGCGAAACGGGGTTCAGATTCTGGATCTGAAATTCAGATGTTGAATGTCATTCTAATACGCGTTATTCATAATTGAACAATATGTATCTAAACAAAGAATTGATTTCAATAATTTAATTGCAATAAATTAAAGCAAAAGCGCTACAAAATTAAGAAAATAATGTTTGAAAAAATTTATAAAAGTAACTCACTTTTTAACTGGTACTACCATCATCAGTTGATTGCTATGCGCGAGTATACTTTTCCGGAATTTGGGAATAATAATTTCCCACACAAACTAAAAATTTGAATTAACTATTAGTTTCTTTCTAGCCTACTTTGTTTTATAAGGTTATATAAATGTAATTTTCCTCAGAGTTTTGAAAAAAATTCAAAAATATTTATGAAGATTAGAAGATATAAAATCCAAATTTAAACAAAACAGTTAATTTTCAACCAGAGAGATAAATTTTCAACCAAAAAAGTGATACATTATTGATATTGTGACCAAAAAAGATTTCTAAAACCTTTTATCAGTTTTAAAATATTTTTATCAAATGCTGAGAACAGCATAGTTGCTTTTATTATTAATGAATTATTTACAATTGAAATTTCCAAAATTCAACTATCTCATGTGGAAATGACAATTTACAAAATTTTAAAAAACAAACTTAAGACAGCCACTTAAAGCCACTTAAAGTAGGGCGAGGGGCGGGGGGTCCTTCATTACGTAATTTTTGGAAATTTGAAAATGCAAGAAATAGCTCGCAGTAATTGTACAGAAATTTACTATGAATTTAACTTTACGCGCAAAAAAAATCTGGTGAGTGAAAAACAAACCTAGCCAACAACAATTTTAAGGAAAGTCGAGGCATTTTATTGGTCAATGAAAAGTTAGAGATTTAACAAAAAGATTTTGTGAAAGACAGGGAATTTATATAACTTAAAATAACTATCAAGAAGAATAAACTTTTAAATTTTAATTTAAAATTGTTTTATTTCGTTTATAAAAGATTATATGTTGAAAATGTTACAAGTTTAAGATTCTGGTATTTGAATATTCTTGGTTGAAAATTCAAATGTTTTGTTGAAAATTCGTCCTTTTGGGTTACAAATTTCACTTATTTTCGTAAAAAATTTACATCTTGAATAAAATTCATATTTTGGTGTTTAAAAGTCAACTGAAATATTTCTTGGATGAAAATTCAACTTTTTTTTTAATTTGTCTTTTTAATTTGAAAATTCTTCTATCTAAGTAGAAACTTCATCTTTTTTGGATAAGAATGCAAATATTTGTTTGAAAATTCAACAATTTTGTTGAAAAGTGATTCTTTTTGGTTGCAAATTCAACTGTTTTTTTTTTAATTCGTCATTTTGGGTTGAGAATTCAACCACTTCGTAGAAAATTTACTCGTTTAAAATCCGTATTTTGGCGTTGAAAAGTAAACTGAAATCTTTTTTGATAGAAAATTCAACTTTTTTTTAAACTTCTCTTTTCAATTGAATATTCATTTTTTTATTGGAAATGGCATCTTTCTTGTAAAAATGCAACTTTCTGGTTGAAAATTCAACTGTTATGTTGAAAATTCGTCTCTTTAGGTTGAAATTAAAGTTTTCCATGAAAAAGTTACTTATTACTTAACATTAATATTTTGGTGCTGAAAAGTCAACTGAAATCTTTTTTTGATGAAAACTCAACTATGCTTTTGAAAATTTGTCTTTCTAATTAAAAAAATTATCTGATTTATTAGAGTGTCATCTTTCTTGTAAAAATGCAACTATTTTATTATAAATTCAACAATTTTGTTGAAAAGTCATCCTTTTTGTTGAGAAATTCAACAGTTTTGTTGAAATTTCTTCTTTTTGGGTTGAAAATTCGAATATATATTTTTTTGATTAAAAATGTTTCTATTTCAATAGAAATTGCATATTTCTTGGACAAAAATTCAATTGTTGTTTGGAAAATCAAACATTTCTGTTAAAAAGATTTTTTTGTTTAAAATTTGACTGTTTGGTTGAAAATTCAACTGCTTGGTGAAAATTTTAGTTTTTGTCTAAAACTCAACTTCTGGTGTTGAATATTCAACTGAAATTTTTTCTGGATGGAAAGTCGAGACATTTTGTTACGATTTGTTACAGTAGGGGGGAGGGGTTCCTTCCCTCATGTACGTAATTTTGGCAAATTCGCAAAAACTTTCTCCTGAAGATTATCTTTTTAGTTACAAATTTCATTATTTGGTCGAAAATTTAACAATTTTCTGAGAAAGACATCATTTCATTTGCAAATGCAACTTTTTTGTTAAAAAATTGGCTTTTTGGGTTCAAAATTCTACTCTTTTCGTATAATATTAACCTTTTGTTTAAAATTCATATTTTGTTGCTGATAAGTCAACTAAAATCTTTTTTTGCTGCAGAATATTTTTTCTGAAAATTTGTCTTTTTAATTTAAAAGTTCATCTTTTTTTAATAGAATTTTCATTTTTTTGGACAATGTAACTGTTTGGTTGAAAATTTAACAATCTTGTTGAAAAGAGAATTGAGATCTTTTCTGGATGAAAATTCTACTGTTATGTTGGAAATTTAACTATTTTGTAGAAAATTGACTTTTTGTTTAAAATTCATACCTTGGTGTTAAAAAATAAACTGAAAGCTTATTTGAATGAAAATTCAACTTTAAAAAAAATTGTCCTTGTTTTATTAAAAATTCATCTGTTTTAGTACACATTTTTCTTGGATAAAAATTCAACTATTTGGTAGATAATTCAACTATTTCGTTAAAAATGCATCCCTGTTGGTTGAAAAAATTCGTCTTCTTGGACAAAAAATTCATTTTTGTTCATAGAAACATATTTTTTTGCTACAATATTCATATTTTGATCTTGAAAAATTTAACAATTTTGTTAAAAATTGATCCTTTTTGGGTAACAATTCGTCTTTTTGGATTGAAAATTCTATTTGTTTCTTAGAAACTTATTTCTTGGTTAAGCATTCATATTTTGATCGTAAAAAGTCATCTAAAATCTTTTTCAACAGAAAATTCAACTATTTAAGAAAACAAAATTTTTAATTTATAAATTCATCCGCTTTGGTAGAAATTTCTTTTTTTTTATGAAAATGCAAATTTTTGGTTAAAAATGCTTGAGTATTCAACTATTTAATTTGAAATATTTGGTTAAAATGAATCGTTTTAAATTGAAAATTCAACTACTTGAGTAAATTTGAACAAAATTGTTAAACATTTTTTTTTTATTGATCGTGTATTTTTTTGTTCATTTTTGATTTATCATGTATTATTTATCTGATTGATCTTTGGTTAAAAATGTAACTGTTTAGTGGAAAAATCTTTTCTCTTGTTTAAAATTAATTTTTCAATTGAAAATGTAACTTTTCCATTTTTTTAAGATTAACTTTTTTCATCGAAAATTCACCTTTTTTGGTAAAAAAAAAAAAATTTTCTTGATTTAACATTTCATTTTTGCTGGGAAAAAATGCATCAGTTTCGTGGAAAAATCATTGTTTGCGGAAGTTATATTTTTTGTTCGTAAATTCAATTTTTGTAGAGAACATTATCCTTTTGTCTTGAAGGTTCAACAACTTAGGTAAAATTTTCTTTCTTTAGTGAAGAATCTTTATTTGTTGAAAATTCGTCTTTTTGCTTTTGAAAACTTTTTTTTTTGTATAAATTTCATGTTTTTTGATTGAAATATAAAGTATGACACTTTTTGTTGAGAATTTATATTTTTAGGTTGAAAATTCAACTATTATGTTAGAAATTTAATTACTTTGTTGAAAATTCAAGTATTTTGTTAAAAAGCCATATTTTATAGTAGAAAAGATATTTTTTGTTTCAAATATGTTAGTAAACTTGAAGATTTTGAATTTGTATCTGAAATATTGTTCTATTCCATTTTTAAAAGATTCTATGTTAAAAGTATTTCACGATTAAAATGCTGGTATTTTAATAATAATGGTCAAAGAGAATTAAAAATTAGACAAGGAAAAATAAGGGAATCTTGAAAAAGGAAGTTCTCGGACACCCTGCCTAATTCTTCTAGCAATAATTAGTAAAACATTTTTGGAAACTAAAAATTACGTACAGAAAGAGTAGTCCCTTTCACTCTTGAAATTCTAAGGGGTAATTTTAATTTAATTATATATTTTTAATATATATATATATATATATATATATATTAATTTAACATAAAATAATTTAATATAATAATTATTAATTATTAAGTTATATATATATCATATATAATTATATGAATATAAGGTAAAAGGGGTCTCAGAGAGGGCCCCTATAAGTAATCGCAACAAAACAAATCTGAAATGTTTAATTCGCATAGTATTGTGGGTATGGCTATAGAATTACTAGTAATACGAAGACTAATATCAGCAATTTCGCTCATGTTTTCATCTGCATATGAGTTAGCAACAACTTAATGGATTTAAGAGGCAACAAATCATTGTCGGCTTAAGTTGGATATATACGACGTCAAGTCGAGAACAACCATTGCGCTCATTGGTACCGATTAAAATCGAATTGCGAAATGGTTTGAGCGCTCTTTGAAGATGACGTCATGCCTTCATTCTGCAGCGAAAGACACAGCATGTGGTAAAGCTGGAGCCAATGGTGAAAGACCATACATCATCAACAGTAGTATGTTTTTCGTTTAATCGAGTCAGTCGAGAAAACTATTTGAATAATGCAAAAACGTACACTTCAATCTTTCTCTACATGAAAATTCAACAATAAACTTATAATCTTCAGTATCAGAAAAATTCAGCATATCTTCCCGAATCATGTGAATGGTTATTTTTTATTCACAATCGTACTTTCACTTTTCAGAAGTATTTCATTTATTACGTTTAGTAGCAGACGAATAACTAGGAACTTACTCACGAAATAGGAATTAGTAAAAATTCATCTAATTAAATCACTAGTATAGGTTTTAACTGATAAATAAGTTATTTATTTAATTTCATTGAAAAAAATCATAAAATGCGTGGTAAAAGTCCCGCCTAAAATCAAAATAGTGATGAACTTAGAATTTTGCTAATTTTGGACTACAAACCTTTTGTATGCCCCCCCTTCTAAAAACAGAGAACTATGTTGTCTTTTCGCGAAAATAGAGGAATAAATTCTTTCAAATAAAATAAATGTGGGTACTATATTGGATTCAATTTCAAACATTCTGAGTTCCTAAAGTTTAAAATTCTTTTTACAAAAAAATAAAGTTAAGTTTCCACTGCAAACTTTTTGATTTTGGACTACACCTCTTTCGTGTCCGCTGTTTTCTCATATAATCACTAAAATAAAAAATTTTTTGCAATCATTTCATTTGTGTAGGATCAATTTCATCAAAAATGTTTAGGAAATCTAGAATCACGAGTTTGGATAAAGCGCATGCTTGTAGCTATAATTACTAATTGAATCAGTATATTTTCACTAATTGTCAGTGACTGAATTTCAGCAGCAGCAATGCTTGAATTTAACTGACAATTTTAATCATGCAAATTCAGAGGGTAGTTTACTTTTAGATTTTGCTAAAACCTGTAGGGGAAATCATTACAAGGTTGATACCAGTACGAACTGAATAACGGGAAAAAGTGACTGAGTTTTAAAGCAAATGTTCTGTAGTATTTTTTTATGAGTAGCAATATTAAAAACGAGTTTAAAAATCTGCCTTCTTACCGCTCAATTGCGATTTTTGAATTGAAAAAGTGAAAAATTGTTTTTGCCATGGCGATGAAAATTCTGTCCACTGATAGAGTGTATCATTTTTTAAGGAAATAAATTTCTTTCGCTATTGATTCACTGGTTTCTTCGATGTTTTGAACTGATATCTTTAAAACTTTCTGGGGATTATTTTCCTTAATTTTCATCGAAAATATTTCTTACGTCTTTTTATCAAAACTGTCTGGGTATAAAAGTAATTTTTTTTGCTTTTAAGTTGTGAGCACAAACAAGAAGGTGCTACCAATCAAACAGCTTTTAAATGAATAAGAAAATTCATGCCTTTTACTGACATAACCAAATAAAATTTTTGGTAGTTTTTTTCATGACAGTTGGTGATAATGACAGTCTTAGTTGCGTGTTAAATACGCCACAGTTTGAAGCTCATACCTTTTTTAAAACATATTGAAAAATGATCACTATAAATGGAACAATGTTTTTGAATAACAGTTTTGGAAGATATGGCTATCTTTAAAATTATTATTTGAGATTTAATTTGTTATGTGATACTTTTCCAACTCGTTCATCATTTATCAATTTTATGACTTAAAAAATTTCTCTTTCGACCTCTTACTGGTTTCCCCTAAATTTTTTTTATTCCGATCTAAAAGAAAATCTAATTCAATACAACCTAACTCTATTTCTGATACATCAGTTAGTCAAATCTCAGTTTTCATGGACTGTTTCGCATAATTTCGCATTAAAGACACAAACAAGAAACTCTGTTATTACAATTTCTAATACGATACTGCTGATGTCAAAACAAATGAGAATGAGTTCAACAAAAGACAGAAGTTGTTCATCATCTAGATGTGTCACACGAGATAAAGGAAAAACTCGTGCAGTTATGTTTGCACGTGGAACTGCATCATTAGAAATTATTCATTGAAATAATTACACGGCAGGAGGTTGTGAAAAATTAATCTCGTACTCTCCGTAGCTTTGGATAAGAGCATGAAACCAGCGATCTGAAGACCTGGGTTCGAATCCCAGGGGAGCTGGAGTCATTTCTTCACAACTTAAGAATAAAATAAATATTTTAAACAAAAATATCAATATAAGACCCATAGACAAAAAATAATTATTATCGAATTATTTAATTAGAATAATGTCTGCATTTTCTTTACCGGCATTCAACAATGAAGTAAATATTTTCCTAGGACATATCCAAATGGTCGCCAATTCTCATGTATGATAAATTCCTCTGGATAGCAGGCTTACTAAATTTAATATCAAGTAGAAAGTTGGATTTTATCTTCTGATGAGATTGCTGACTGGATAACCCTTGGAGCTCAGGAATACCTACAAACGTAGAAAATTTCCAAGCAGCACTTCCTGTTTTTCATATCCAAGGTTCATCAAAGTAGCTTTGAATTCAGGGATCATAAAATCATAATGAAGATAATTTTGATAAGGCTTAGGTCATGATTGGCTCTAATTCAGGGTGGTCCTAGGTCAGGGAAAACCTGAAAATCAGGGAAAAGTCAGGGATTTTAAGAAAAATCTAGCAAAAGCAAAACAATTCTTCTATAAGGCATTTTAAATAACTGTGAAGGATAATAAATTAAAAAATTTGTAATCCTAATTTTAAATTGTTTTATTCCTTTGATAAAAGATTCTATGTCAAAAAGTTTTCAAGATTAAGATTCTGGATTTTGAATATTAATAGTCCGGGAAAATAGAAATTGATCAGGGAAAAAATTAGGGAATTTTGAAAAGAAAGTTTTGGGTGGTCCTGATTTAATATTCCTGTCAGCAATTATTTGTCTTGTATTTCAATCTCTATTTTTCTAAGTTGCTTCCTCTCAACTATTAGATTTGTCTTTCAAAATTTTATCATTCGCTTGAAAATGCAACAACTTCATTTGAAAAATCATCCTTTATGGATGAAAATTCAACAGTTTCGTCAAAATAACATCTTTTTGGGTAGAAAATGAAATTATTTCGGCAGAAAATCAACATTTTATTGAAAACACAAATTTTCGTGTTGAAAATTCAACTGCAATCTTTGTTAAAAATTCCTGTTTTTGGGAAATTAATGTTTTACTTAAATTTAACTGTTCCATTTTTTATAGAAATTTCATCTTTTTTTCTTGAAAATACAAATATGGCATTTTTTGTTGAGAATTCATCTTTATAGTTCCAAAATTCTATTGTCTGGTTAAAAATCGTCTGTTTTAGTGGAAATTTCTTTCCTTTTTATAAAAATGGAACTATTTGATCGAAAAATAATTTTTTTTGTTGAGGATTGAACTATTTCGTTGAGAACTTAAATATTTTGTTGAAAATTCAAGTATTTTCTGCAAAAGTTATCTTCTTTGTTCAAAAATGCAACTGTTTTGTTGAACATCCGTGTTGAAACCCCGTGTGTACCTGAACAAAAAATCTGTTTCTTTAGATTGAAATTTCACCTTTTCTATTTAGAAAATCAACAGTCTCCTAAAAATGACAATCAACGTATTGAAAGTTCAACCGTTTTGTTCAAGAAAAATCATCCTTTTTGGTTGAAAATGAATTAATTTCCCTATAAAATTAACTTTTTGTTAATAATTCATATTTTTGTGTCGGAAATTCAACTTGAATATTTCTTGATTGAAAATTCAACTATTTTTTTATAACTGGCCTCTTTGGTTTAAAATTTCACCTTTTTTAGAAGAAATTTAATACTTTTTTGATTAAAAATGGAACTTTTTGGCTTAAAACTAATCTTCATTTGTTGAGAATTAAACTATTTTGTTAAAATTTTGTCTTTCTTATTGAACTGAACTATTCTTTAATTGAAATTAAATTCTTTTTTCGCTAAAATATGTACTATAAAATGATTTTATGAGGATTTCTCTTCCTTGATTAGAAGTTGAACTATATGCTTGAAAGTTAAACCACTTTTGCTTAAAAATAATTTTGTATTGAAGATTCATCATTTTAATTCAAAATTCATTTGTTTGACTGAAAATTCGTTTATTGTTCTGGTAGAATTTTGATTTTTTTAAACTAGAAATTTAACTATTTCAGCTCAAGATTAGTCATTTCATGTTAGTTGAAAATTCGTCTTTTTTGGGTAAAAAATTCTGATTTGGGCTCAAAAGTTCAACAATTTGGATAAACTTTTTATCTTCCTTCAGCGAAAGGTCTTTATTTCTTAGGAATTCATCGCTTTAGTTGAGTTTTTATCTTTTTAGTCGAAAATTTGACTATTTTTTTTGAAAATTCGTTTTTTTGTTGATTTTTTTTAGTTGAAAATTCATGTATTTTTTTGAAAATTCGTCTTTTTAGTTTTGAAATTCATATCTTTTGTTAGATATTTAATCTTTTTTTTTGTCGTTAAAAATGCAAATAATAAATTTTTGGTTAAGAATTCAACCATTACAATGAAAACGTAGTATTTTGCTGAAAATTAAAGCATTCTGTTCAAAAATAATCTTTTTTCCTAGAAAATTCAACTGTTTTATTGAACATTCATTCCTCCACTCCGTCTGAAAATTTGTCCTTTTTGATTGAAAAATCATCTTTTTCTGTTGAAAATTCAACTGTCTTCTAAAAATATCAATTCCTTGGTTGAAAATGCAGCTATTCTTGGTTGAAGTTTAATCTTTTTCATTTGAAAATTCGACCCTGAAGTCTTCCTTGAAAACAATAAAACAGTTATCTGAGATTGTTTTCGATTGATAGAATCCTAGAGAGTATTTGTTTCAAAGACAATGGAGTCTATGAGGGAATGTGGGATATTGAATCAAAGGAGGAAATTGAATCTGCGTGTATTCTCACTTGTGAATAACGAGAAAATATTGAAATATGGATTGGGCAAGTACAGTATGAAGAATGACCAGAATCTCGGTTGACTACTTTTTCAGTTTTCTTAACTAGGCTATTGTTTATCGCCTACTCTAATTAGTCCATTGTTCTTTTATGAGACAATAAGTCTTCCATAACTTTTCACGCTCGTTAAGACAATGCTGTGCGTAAACATTCTGTCAGGTTGTTAATAATCATATTTATTTATGGTTTATACATGTTTTTTACGTACTTACAAGTGCATAAATATTCATTTCAGGTTCGCTTAATCATTGCGTACTAACTGTACGTCATTCGGATAAGATTTTATTTTAATAGCTAGAAAACAAGCATGAGCGACGTGCGCGTGGTTTTTTGTTGTCTCGCGCGATTTTTTTGTCTCACGCAGTTTTTTTTGTCTTGTTCTATTTTTTGTCTCACGCTATTTTTTTTGCCACGCTCGATTTTTTATCTTACGCGGTTTTTGTTGTCTTGCGCGATCTGTTGTTTCGCGCCATTTTTTATCACATGCAATTTTTTTTGTCCCGCTCGATTTTTTCTGTCACGCGATTTTTTTTTGTCATGCTCGATTTTTTGTCTCACGCAATTTTTTTGTCTCACGCCATTTTTTGTCTCAGGCAGTCTTATTTGTCTCGCGCGATTTGTTGTCTCAAGCGATTTTTTTGTCCCGCTCGATTTTTTGTTTCACGCGATTTGCGTTGTCTTGCGCAATTTGTTCTCTCGCGCCATTTCTTGTCTCACGCAGTTTTTTTGTCTGGCTCGATTTTTAGCCTCACGCGATTTTGTTGTCCCGGTCGATTTTCTGTCTCACGCGATTTTTGTTGTCTCGTGCCATTTTTTGTCTCACGCAGTTTTCTTTGTCTTGCTCTATTTTTCTCTCACGCGATTTTTTTGTCACGCTCGATTTTTTATCTTACGCGATTTTTGTTGCCTTGCGCGATCTGTTGTTTCGCGCCATTTTTTGTCACATGCGATTTTTTTTGTCCCGCTCGATTTTTTCTGTCACGCGATTTTTTTTGTCCCGCTAGATTTTTTGTCTCACGCGATTTTTTTTGTCTCGCGTGATATCTTGTCTCGCGCCATTTTTTGTCTCACGCAGTCTTATTTGTCTCGTGCAATTTGTTGTCTCGCGCCATTTTTTTTGTCTTGCTCGATTTTTCGTCTCACGCGAATTTTTTTGTCCCGCTAGATTTTTCGTCTCACGCAATTTTTTTTGTCTTGCTCGATTTTTCGTCTCACGCGATTTTTTTGTCCCGCTCGATTTTTTGTCTCACGTGATTTTTTAAAATAAAATGTAAAGTTGATATCCATTGAAAAGAATTATATTTAATAGTATCTACTATCAAAATAATCAAAAGTCATGGGCAATATTTTTGAAAATTGATGAAAATTGATGTCTTAGCTTCGGAATTAATATATATAATATTTTTGTGCAATATATAAGCAATTAAACCGTTGCGTTTTTTTTTAAATATCAAACCCCGACAAAAAATACCAACATAACCTATTATTGTCTAAATATTGTAAATATCCTGGAAATCTCAATGATTTTTATAACCAATAGCAATTTTAGATATACAACACTAACATAACATAACAAAAATTGTTAATTATTGTATATCATTCTTTCAAATCCAATTATTTGTTATTAAAATTACTGATTTCCGGTACGAAACGCCAGCAAAACCAAACATTTTATACAAATTTGTAGATTATGACTGATTAATAAACTGAAAAATATTATGATTTTTTTAATTAAAAATGTCAACTTTTGATGACAAAAGCACTAAAATACCATGAGAAAGGATTGCAAATTGTAAATCTTCTTCGAAACTTCATGAGTTTTGTTTCTAATAACCGATGAAAATTGTTAACATGAACTAAAATTGTTTAAAAATTTATTGTTTTTTTTCATTAAAAATAAAAAGTGAACATAACCTGAAAATGTTAAGGATATTCAAATCTTTCTAATTGTGAAAAAAATTATGTGAAAAAGGTTGACAGAACCTCAGACTGTTCGAAAATTGTAAATCTTTTTCGAACAGTAATGATTTTTGTTTCAAAACACCAATTATTGATGTAAACGCTAAATTAACCTGAAATTGTTGTAAAATCATGAGCCTTAAAAATCTAATAATTTTTGTTGGAAAATATAAATTTTCCGTGAGAATGCGCTAACAATACCGAAAAACGTGAATTGTTGAAAAATGTTAAATTTTTTAAGTCTACTCATTTTTTATTTAAATTATCCATTTTCGATATAACATAACCTAAAATTGTTGAAATATGGTAACTTTTTTAGAATATATTTTTTCTATTTATAATGCCAATATACAATGAAAAATACCAACCTGATCCAAAATTATTGAAAGGTTTTGAATCTTCTTAAAATTATAATGATTTTTGTTTTAAAATGCCAGTTTTTCCTGTAAAACATTAACGTTATCTAAATTTTTGCAAAGTTAAAAAACCTTAAAACCTTAACCTTAAATAAACCTTAAAAATCTAAGTAATTTATGTTTAAAATGCTAATTTCCGGAGAAAAAAAAACAAACACAACCTAACAGTTTTAGAAATGTTGAATCTTCGAAACCTTATGATTTTACATTCAAATTCATTTTTGAAAATACTAATTTACAGCGAAAAGCACTAACTAACGAATTAGAAGGGTTTATTTGTAGATTTAATTTTCCAAATTTCATTGAGTTATGAAACTACTTTAAGTTTTACTTTTCGTTTTTTAAGATCATTTGTCTTGAAGGTAACATGAATATAATTTTTTTTTAATTCTTGAGTAACTTCAAAAAGGTTTTTGAAAATTTCAGATATGTAAAATCAAAATTTTAACAACAAAGTTAGTCTTCGAACAAATATTTCAAATTTTTAAATCAAAAACAATGATTTTCAACGGAGAATTTAATGGTTTACATTTCTATCCAAAGATTTTCATTCTAAAGCAAAAACAGTAAAAATCATTCACAAAATACAAACTTTAAACCTAACCAACAAAGATTAAATATTTTCTGAAAGAGGCAAGTTTTCTACAAATCAGTTCAATTCTTAACAGGTTCACAGTGAATTTTCATGAAAAAAGTTCACTGTGAACCAAATAGATGAATTTTCTACCAAGAATAATTATAATGATAATAATGATTTTAATTTCAAATAAACAACAGTTGAATTTATCCAAAGAAAAACAAATTTTCAATCAAACATTTGAATCCTCAAGTAAGGAGATGAATCTTTGATCAAACAAGCCAATTTTTTACAAAGTATTTTAACTTTTAGTCAAGTAGTTGAATTTTCAACCAGAACAGGATGAATTGTTAATGAAAACTATAATAATTGACATTTAAACTAAAAAAATATTTTTATTATCAATCCAAAAAAGTTTAATTTCTGGAAAATTTTAAGTTAGTTGAGAATATATTTAGGGCAGCTTAGCGCTTGTTAAATTTTTTTAAATATTCTATGAATTTTTAGAAATCTTTAAAAGTTTTAAAATATTTTCAATCTCTTTGAAAATAATAAATCTCAAGTAAAGTTTTGTATTCTGATGAAATCTTTCAAAAATCTTAAAAACCCTTTAAATTTTCTGTTTATAATCTTGAAGAATATACAGTTTGTTTAAAATTGATTGAAATCTTCTCAATATGTGAATTATTTTAAAATCTTTTCAAAACTTCGAAATATCTCTTCAAATAATCTAAAGTTTTATTTAAAAAATTTAAAACCCTGCAAACATTTATTGAAAAATGTGGTCTAGTGTTAGAAACAGAATTGCTACCTTTATTATTAAGGAATTATTTGCTATGCTAGTTTTCTCTCTTAGAAAGAAATTTGTAAAATTAAAATTCCTTATTTGGAAATTGTGATGTACAAATTTCCAGAGAGTACAACAATGAGTACCAGATTTTCGATAATTTTGCTCCACCTATTTTTTAGATAGAAATTGTATGAATGAACAAGAAATATTTGCATCAATAAATATCACTTGTTTAAAAGCTACTGTCGATTTTAAATACTTTTTTCTTTTTTTTGTTACAGATTAACTATGTGAAGTGACGTGCTTGGAACCAGTATTAATAAACTGTGAGTGTTTTCATTTAGATTTTATTGACGAAATTGAATACAGAAGTTCTTTTTAGTGTGTGCAACTAATATGAAAAAATGTCGTCACTTGTCCAGAGGGATCTCGGGTCTCATAAGAAAAGAGATTCCACCGACAGTAATGCATCGAGTTACTTAGTGGTGAGTATTATCAGTATTATAATTGATAATTAACATGTATCTTTGCAGATTGTGATTTTACAAATTCTTATATAAAATTAAAACTTCATTTTATTAATATTTGGAAAATGTTAATACAATTTAATGATTTTAAGGACCGAGTTTTCAAAATGTTTAATTAATACAAATTTCGATGTTAAAACGAATACTTTGGACAGATAATTGTTAAAGAATAAGAAAAAATTTGCCTCCGTCCGGATTTGAACCGGTAACGGCACAATTCAAAAGTGTTTACGCCACCGAAGCCTCAGCAGACCTTATCTTGTTCTCCGTAGCTACCCTTTTCTCAGAGGTATACTATACTTCTTTCTCAATTGCGGCAAATTTACAATTTTTTATAATCGAAGGTTTAATCTAATTAATATTCGGAAGATGTTATCATCATTTAAAGATGTTAAAATGAGCTATGAAAAACAAGAAAAGATCTGCTGAAGCCTCGGTGGCGTAATTGGTTAACTCCACTCATGGAGTTTGGCGCTTCCAATTCAAACCCGGACTGTGGCAGATTTTTTCTTGTTCTTGAAAAATTATTTGTCCGGAGAACTAATTTTGAAATCGAAATTTGTATGATATTCAACATTTTGAAAACTTGAAAGTTAACATCTTTAAATGATAATAACATATTCCAAATAATAATAAGATTAAACCCACGTTGATAAAAAAAGGTACATTTTTCGCAATGAAGAAAGACGTACATTATTTTCCTGTAAAAAGGTAGCTATTAAGAACAAGAAAAAATCTGCTGAGGGCTCGGTGGCGTAATTGATTAACATTCCACTCACGGATAACGGTGTTCCCGGTTCAATTCCGGGCTGAGGCAGATTTTTTTCTTGTTCTTTAAAAATTATTTGTCCGAAGTAATCGTTTTAACATTGAAATTTGTATTAATTAAACTTGAATTAAGTAAAAGTTTGATGACTTTACAATAAGGCTTTTAAATTTTAATTAGTCCATTACTCTATGAAATTAGATATACCCTAGGATTTAAGGGTGATTGGTCAAAAAGTGGACAATATAAACAATGCAATTTTCGAGAGAAAAATTCCGATCCGCCTGAAATAAATATTTTTTAATTAAGGGTAACCCAATTAGTGCTAAATATTTTAAACAAGAAACATTACTCTTGCAACTCATAAACTGTATCATATATCCCGGAAAATTATAAATTTTCAGGATTTACAGGAGAAAAAATTATTTTCAACCAGTTGAATTTAACTAAAAAGACGAATTTTAAACGAAATGTTTAAATCCTACACTAAAATCATGACACATTTTCAACAAAATACATAAATTTTCTACCAAATAGTTGACTTTTTGACTCACAAAGGATAAAATTTCAACCAGAAATGGAATAGTTACCTTTTTAGTTCAAAAATTATTATTGCACAAAATAATCCAATATCCAACAAAATAGTGAAATTTGTAGATAGATAGATCAATTTTCAACGAAAAATATGACTTTTCAGTAAAAAAGTTAATTTTCAACCGAATAGTGCAATTTTCTACCAAACTATTGAATTTTCAAATCATCAAGAAGAATTTTCTGCAAAACAGTTGAGTTTTCAATCTGAAAATATGGATTTCCAACAAAAAAGTTCATTTTCAAATAAATAGTTGAATTTTCAGTTTAAAAATTTAATTTCATCCCAAAAGAAGAAAAGTTTCAACAAATTAGTTCAACTTTTAACAAAATATATGAATTTTCTGATAACATTATGAATCTTCAACCAAAAAAAAATGAATTTTTAAAAAAGTAGTTCAACTTTCAACCAAGAAGTGGGGGTTCCAACCTAAAAAGATGAATTTTTGATTAAGAATATCATATTTGATATTTCAACAGAAACAGATTTTGATAAAAAATAAAACGCAATTGAATTTAACCAAAAAAGAGGAATTTTCAACCACATACTTGAATTGTAAACTAAAACGATGAATCTTCAATTTTAAATCAAGTGGTTGATTTTCCAAAAAAAAAGAAAAGAATCTTCAACAGAACATGTAATATCTATTATTCCAAGCAAAAATGATTCTTATTTTAAATAAGAAACAGTGAAATTTGACAAAAAAACTGAAATCTTCAACAAGATAGTTGAATCCTCAACCAAAACAGACCAATTTTCAACCAAGCAGTTGCATTTTTAACCAAAAAGGATGAACTTTGAACTAAGAAGATTAATTTTTTACCAAAAAGACGAATTTTTAACAAAATTAATTAATTTACATTCAGGAAAGTTCAATTTCCGATTTAAAAATAAATTTTCAACCAAGATTTCGTTCAAGAAGACTAATTCTCAAACAAAATAAAACGAACGAATTTTCAGCACAATAGTCCAATTTTTAAACAACAAGTTGATTTTTTTTAACCAAGAAGATCATTTGTTCACCAAAATAGACGAATTATGAACATTTATATTAATTTTCAACCAATTCCTTGAATTTTCAACTGAGAAAAATTTGCTTTCAACCGAATAGTAGAATTTTTAACTAAAAAAGATCAATTTTCAACCAAAAATGGACTAGTTATTTTTCAGTTCAAAAAATTGATTTTGAACCAAATAGTCGAATTTTCAATAAAATCAGATGAATTTCGAACCGAAAATATAGTAGTTCACTTTTCAACAACAAAAAATAGCTTTCAACTAAGAAAAGTTGGATTTTCTGATTGGTTTGTATTAATACAGTTCAAATTGAAAACAGGGGAAACAATAAGAATTTTTGAACAAAGAGGAAAAGAGGGGAATAGGGGAAAGAGTATGAAGCTTGAAACTAGTAAGTGATTTTCAAACATATTAAGACTAAATAATTTAATTAAAAGTATTTTCATACTAGTATCAAATAATTTTATTAACTTATTATTCGTTGTTCGATTGATACAATTGTTTTAATTGTTCCTATTTTATTTATTTTTGAAAGGCTTTACATTAAAAAATGATAAATTTGTAATGGTTTAAATATTTGGTGAAAGGGAATAACTATTAAACAGTACTATTATTTGTCACACATTTTTTCATCATTCTATTTAAAAGTATTTTTCAAATATTTGTGTGAGAAAAAATGTTGAACTCTGACCAATAGTGATGAGACAGTCAGGAACTCAATTCACTTCCTGTCACGGAACAACATTGCGTGCAAGATTGTACAATACGATTACGAAATTCCATATGAGCGATACATCTGTATTTGGTAAATCCAGTAATATTGCGGTTACATAAAATACGCTGTCATCGCATTTGTTCTTGTAGAATGTCTAAAAATAAGCGAGATCTTTCATTGTGAGGACGAAAATTGTGGAAGGCACACCGAAGCAACACTTCCGCGATAAGACGACATTTGTCAAGAAATAAACGATCGCGAGAGAAAAAGTCGTGTTTCCTCCCCTAGTACGTGTCCCTATCCTATAGTTGAAAAAGTTTCCAGCCCCTTCCGCTAAAAGATATTGCATCCATTTCGTTATTATCACCACCTTTTTCCTCCTTCAGAAGGATATTGTCGCGTGAGACAGAAAACTTTCCTATTTTTGTTGCATACATTTTAGGATGGAAATATTTTCTATATTAAAATTTGGTTTTTGTCAATTTCTTATTCAACGACAAAGTGAACGTTACAATTTTTTTATTTTTATTTTAAAAAGTTAATAAGTGAAAGTGCTACTTCAAGATTTAAAATACGATAGATATGCGTAAAAATAATGAGTATTAGCATTGGTTTTAAGATTTTTCAATACCTGATAATAATTGCTAATTGTGTGAATAAGCCTCTTAAACAAATACAGATTCTCGTCAATTTTTAATCGGCAGATTTTTTTTTAACGGAATCAATTTTAAATTAATTGGAAACCCCCTTCGCTTATGATTCTTAATTAACGATCAATTTTTGTTTATTTTATAAACAAAGCCAGAAAAAAACAATTTAGACGAAAAACTCTCCTATTTCTGTTGCATAAATTTCAGGATGGAAATATTTTTTATATTCGAATTTTGTTTTCATTAATTTGGTATTCAACAACGAAGTTGACATTCAAATTTTTTTGAAACTACTTACATTTATGTGAAAATCATTAAATAAGCAAAAAAACTCATTGCAGATAATATCCAGTGGGTTGCCAAATTCAAGACATTCCATTTTAATTTTCATATTAACAAATTGATGAGTGATTGTACTACTTCAAGATTAAAAATACCTGAAGACTTTATTTTTCAATTTTTTGTGCGGGATGTGTTTAAGAACAATGCTTATAAGCATTGGTTTCACGATTTTTTAGTACCGGATAACAATTTTTAATTGTTTTATTAACATTAATAAACAAATACAAATTTTAGTTATAAACAAATACAGATTTTAGTCAATTTTCAACCGGCAAATTTCGCTTTTTCCATGGAATGAAATTTTAAATTACCTAGAAAAATCCTTCCCTTATGATAATTCATTAACGAATAATAATTTTTTATTGTATACGCAATTTTATAAACAAATTCCAAACAGAAAAAAATTCAGACAGAAAACTTTCCTATTTTGGTTGCATATATTTCAGGAAACATTCCAGGGAAATTTAAATACGAAATATGAACTTCATATTTATATAACCGTCGATCGACCAATTAATCATAAGTTAAAACTATTTGATGCTAGTATGAGAATGCTTTCAATTAAATTATTTAGTCTTTAGAATTATTTAAAATTTGAACGGGTTTAATAGAACCCAATAGGAAAATCCAACTTTTACTAAAATATTTTATTTTTACTACTTTTATTAATTCTTACTACTCGTGGTGGAAACTGAATTTTTTTTTGGGTGAATAGTCTATCATTACATTTTTGGTTCGCAATTCACCTCGTTTAATCAAGATTTTTACTATTTGGTTGAAAATTTAACTGCTTTATTGAAAATGCATTTCATTTTTGGTTGAAAATTTCTTATATGGTTTCTTAGTTGCAAATTCAAGCACTTAGTTGAAAATTCAAAGCTTTGATTGAATGTGGAAATCTTTTTCTTGAAAATTTAATTTTTCATGAAGATTTATAATTTGAGATGAAAATTCAGCTCTTTGGTTGAAATTTTAACCAATTTGGTAAGAACTCATTTATTTTTTTCTTTAAGAATTAATTTTCTTCTCTGCAAATGTAACAAATCCATTTTTGGCTCGATTTGGGTTTAAACTAAGTAATTTACATTGAAAGGTGATCTTTTCTGATTGGAAATTCGTCTTTTCTAGCAAAATTAATCTCCTCGGTTAAATATTCCTCCTTTTTGGATGACAATTTTTTTGCAGAAAATTTGTGTTTTTGGCTTGAAAATTCAACAATAGAAAATTAAAAAATGTGTTTGCGAATTAACTTCTTTGTGGAAAATGTTTATTTTTGGTTTGAAATTCAAATACTTTGATAGAAAATTAAAATATTTGGTGATGAATTAAAATATTTGAAAATTCAATTATTTTGTTGCAAATTCGTTTTTCTCATATTACTAAGTATTTTCTATGAAAATGCAACAATGTTCTAAAAAATTCATATCTTTTTGGTTGATAATTGAACTATTTTACTGAAAATTTGTTTCGTTTTAAGTTGAAAATTAACTTTTTCAACTGAAAATTTAACATTTGCGTTTTTGGTTTAAAATTGACTTATTTTTTTAGTTAAAATTTCAACTATTCAGTTAAAGGCTCCTCTTTCTAAAAATTTAAGTACTTGATTGAAAATTTAGGTATTTAGTTGATAATTTGTCTCTTTTGGTAGAAAATTAATCTTCTTCGCCAAAAAATCAACTTTCTGTTGAAAATTCAACTATTTCGTTAAATATTGAACACTTTTCTTAAAATTTCATTTTTTCTTCGTTGAAGCATCATTTAAATTGAGGATTCAACTAGTTGGTCGTAAATGACCTTTTTTGTTGAAAATTCAACTGTTTTGTAGAAAATTTGTCTTTTTCACTTGAAAATCTAACAATATCGTAAAAAATCCATATATTTTGTTGAAATTTCTTCTACTTGAGTAGAAAATTATTCTTATTTGTCAAGCATTCTTCATATTGCTTGAGGATTCCACTATTTTATGAAAAATTCTCCCTTCTCAGTTGAATTAAACTGGTGGAAAATTCTTTTTTTGTTGCTGTATAAAAATTAGTTTTTTGAACTGAAATTCTAGCGATTCCATTTTTTGTTAAAATTTTTGTTTAGTTGGAAATTGGACTATTTTGATAAAACTTCATAATTCTTAATTGAAAATTAAGTTTCTTGTTAAAAATCCTTCTTTTCCAGTTCAAAAGTCAATTGTTTTTTAAAAAATTCGTCTTTCCAGATGAATTGGTTAAATTTTTGTTGAAAATTCATCTACCTAGTTAGAAGATTAATCGTCTTTTTTAAAAATTTATCTATTTGGTTGAGGATTGAATTATTTGGTTGAAAATTCGCCCCATTTAGTTGAATTTAATTCATTTATAATTCGATTTTTTTTCTAAGTAATCTTTCAATCTCAAAATTTAATTAATCCATTTTTTGTTGAAAATTCAAGTATTTTGTTAGGAATTCGTCTTTTAGTAGATAGTTAATCTTCTTGGTTGAAACTTCAGCTATTTGTTAACTAAATTAAATTATTTTGTTGAACGTTTAATTATTTTGTTGAAAATTCAACTATTTTGTTAGATTCATCTTTTTTCTTCGAAAATCCAACCTTTTTGATGAAAAATCGTGATTTTGGATTGAAAATTCGACGCATGCAAATTTTTTTAAATCCCTTGAAAATAATTGAATTTTCTGAAAATTCCTTGAAATTTGTAAAACCTTCTGCAAATTAGGCTTGGAATCTCCTAAAATACCCTCAAATATTTATAATCATTTCTAATCAATTTAAAATTCCTTGATATCTTTTAAAATTCCCTAAAATATTTCTCACTTTTTTAAATACCATGAAATTAATGAAACCAATTGAAAATTCCCTGGAATTTTTCAAAATACCCTAAAATATTTCAAATCCTTCAAAATCTTTTGAAATTCCTTAAGACTTTCTGTAATCTCTTTAAATTCCTTAAAAAAATTTTGAAGTCTTATCTTTTTAGAATTTATATAAATACCCTAAAATCTGTCTAATTCTTTGGAATCCCTTCGAATTATTGACATCAATTAAAAATTCCTTACAATCTTTCAAAATATCTTATAATCTAAAAAATACTTTGGAATATTTTGAAATTTTTGAAACTTTATAAAGCTCAGGAAAATTTCTTTGGGATTTTTGAAATGATCCTAAACTGATTAAAATTCTTTAAAATGTTTGGAAATACCTTGCAAAATTTGAAAATCTTTGAAACTCTAGGACATCTCTTAAATCTCGTAATTAAATTCGATGCAAATTTATTTTAAAATCTTGAGAGCTTTTTATTCCATTAAAATCATTGAAATAACCAAAAACCTTATAAAATTCTTTGGAATATTTAAAAATATTTGTAAAACTTATAGTTCCTATGGAAAAGTTCCATATCTTCCAAAATTCTTCAAAACCCTATAGAAATTGGTTTGAATCCCTTAAAATAATTCGAATCTTTGGAAGTCCCTTGAAATCTTTGTGTAGCTGTTGAAAAATCCTTGGAATTTTTTTTTAATATCCTGAAATCTTTAAAATCCTCGGAAATCCCTTCAAATTATTGATATCTATTTAAAATGTCTTAGAATCCTAAAAAATACTCTAAAATATTTCAAAAGAGTTCAATAAAATTCAGAAACAGGTATAGACCTGATTTCAGTAGACCAACGAATTTCCGTGACTTTACCATGATTTACAGGCTTTCTTTGACCTGCGGCCACCCTAGTCTATTACTCACTAGATGAAATATTGTTTCAAAATTGACACGCAGAGACAGTTTTAAAATAATTGTAATTCGCAAAGTGCAACGACGTGTTAGGCACACCTTGTATGCGACTCTGTAATTTTGCAATTACATGCCCAGCGTATTTTATCTCATTTTCTCCACTTTTTCTTCTTTTGTGATCATAATAAGCAATCCCAGCATGCATCGTGCTTTCTTTACCACGAGAGTCGTCAGAATGTCTTACCAGTGCGGAATTCAAATTGTTTCATTGCCAGAACCTCGCCTGTGATAGTCGGATCTCCATGCTTGTCTCCTCTCCTCTTACTTTTATTATTCTGTGCCATGCGGACGTGTATGCATTGCGAATCAGAAATCAAACCGCTTTACAACCCTATTTGAGAAGACTTGATTCCTTTCTTTAAAAAAAATTAAATTGGCGTATTAATGAATCTATAGAATTTTCTACGGAGAGATATAATATTTGAAAGCCGAAAAATATATAAAGATCAATAACAACCCCTTCACCTCTTCCTCTCATCAATTATTTCCCTTACCACTTCCTACTTGATTTTTTCCCTTCACATTTTTCCCCTACATTACCCTCGACCCCCTTCCACCCCTATCCCTTTTTCACTAATTTCTCCCCATGCTCCTCCTATCACTCCTTCTCCTTCCCAACCTCTCGTCATCCCATACCCCTCGCCATCACATCCCTAACCGAAGCCACCTTCTGAAATCTCCTTCTCCATTATCCTTTCCCCTCAGTCGCAAGACCTACCCCTTCCTTCGCTGTAACTTTCTTTTTCCCTAGTCATCTCCCTTCATGATCCCTTCCCCACTCCATACCCTCCCACTCATTTCTTCCTTCCCCTTTTCGCAGAAAATACAATTTTTTCCGATTATTATTATTTTTCCTCGAGTTCTGTATATTATAAATAATCGTACAAGGTTTAAACCTAAGTTAGATCACGTCTAGCTGGAACGAGTTTTGAATGAGGTTCCCGTATCTCACCCTCTACCCCTTTTCGCCCTCATTCCCTTCCTCTCATATTACCCCCTGCTCCTTCTGCCCTCCCTCCTTTCCCTTACTCACCCCTTAAAATCCCATCCCTAACCAAATACCCTTCTTTGTACCACTCAGCTCTCACCAATCACCATCTAGACATAAGTACCCTACCTCATCCTCCACCCCTTTGTCTCCATCCCTTTCCTCTCATATCGCCCCCTGCTTCTCATACCCTCCATCCACATTATTACCTATCCCTTACACTCCATTCCTAACCCAGCATCATGTACCTCTCCCCATCTTGACTGAAGTGCACTACCTCATAATACACCCCCTTCATCCACTATCCCTCCTATTCCTTAACAATCCCTCGCACTCCCATCCCTAACCCATTCTAACTTCATTCGCGCCACCTACCTCTCCCCATCTTGACTCAAGGGATCTTACTCAGCACCTATCCCTTTCAGCCCCTATCCCTTTTTGCTCCTATTTCTTTCTTCTCGTATGGCTCCTTCTTCTCACACCCTCCCTCCTTTCCCTTACCCACTCCTCGCACACCAATTCCTAATACAACCCACCCTCCTTCGCACCACCTACTTCTCCCCATCTTGACTGAAGTGCCCTACCTCATCCTCCACCCCCTCCAACCTATCAAAATCTGCTCTTTATACCCTCCCATTTTCCTCAACAACCTCTTGCCCTCCCATCCCTGACCCAACCCACCCTCCTTAGCACCACCTACTTCTCCACCATGCCTTCTCTGTATCTCAATTTGTTATGTTCCCTCACCCTTTCCTTCGTAATCCCTTCCCCACTTTATATCCTCACACTCCTTTCCTCCTTTCCCTTCAACTTTCTCACCCCTTACCCCTCACATTTTTTCTATAACAACCCATAGCAATATTTAATAGAGGACTGTTGTTCTCAGAAAATACCATCTTTTTAGGTTCTCCAATATTTCTCCTAAAGTGCTGTATATTATAAATATTCGTAGAAAATTTGAGCCTAATTTAGATTACGACTGGCTGAAACCAATTTTGATTTAAAAGTGCTAGCCCATCCCAACTTTTTTTCTGAATATGTTTTGAGGATGCCTTTCGAGTATTTTAAGCTATAAATTAAGGTTGGCAGTACAGAACTGAATGACCACAATTTTGTCGAAAATGGGCTCATTGCATCCAAAATTCTCATGAAATTCAGGGTATGTTGTGTTAAAAGGATTTGTTCAGAATATCATTTTCTAGTATGGAAATAAGAAAAAAATGTTTAAATTAAAATTTACGTTCAAATCTAGTGAAAGTTTAGTGTGAATCATAATTGTAATGTTCCTTTAAGCAGTGATATTTCCTGCAATTTTATTATTATTATTCTCTGAAAAAAAGTTTCTCCTTTTTTATCGGTCTTTGGACCAAAAAAAATGTCTATGATACTGTAATATCGTAACCTCCAATCTTGATTTTCTCAGAATAAAACAATGTTGTTTTCAATCAAGCCTTTTTTATTTGCATTCAGCATTCCCATTGCTCAGAAGCAATTTTTTTGTAAAAAATTGAAAATTCGGTTTTTAATCGCTACCGAAAGCCGATTTTGAAAACTTGTGAGATTCTGATCTGAAAATTCTTGGGTAATTCACTTGAAATTGGGTAAATTTTTCAGATCAAATCTCTTTTACCCGCAATCTGAAATTCAATATCGCTGGAGAGGTTTCTTATTTAAACTAAAGATTGTACACTTTGTTGATTATCTAGTTCTTTACTACCACCCTTCAAAAGCAAGAAATCGTTGGGTTTCTTTTTAAGTAATCTTAATTTTTTCGGGATTATTAAGTATATTTACGTTCACATAACTGGAAATTTAATTGTTATTGGTATAAATTCTTCATTTTGGCATCCGAAAAAAATCTTCTGGTAGTTAAATATCATGTAACATTAGCAGGCATTACATTTTTTTAAACAGATGCGAAAAATCATCTCATATCCTCCTTCTCAGTCGATTCCATGCCTAAATATTTAGAACAAAAATTAAAAGTGCTTCCAGAAGTGATTTTTTACTATAAAATTGTCTTAAAAAATAATTCAGTTTTAGTTTTTATTTCATTCACGTTTAAAATAATAGATGCAATCTTATCAGTTAAAGCATACTAAATAATAATGTCATCATCATTTAAAAATTTGAGATTTTGGACAAAATAAGAACCAAAAATTTAGTCTGCCTCAAATAATATGAGTGCGAATTTCATTTTAAAAGTACAGGATATTAAATATTTCACGTAAACTAAAATTGAATTATTTTCATGCCAATTTATAAAGAAAAAATCACTTCTGGAAATCATATCTCTTGAATTTCACATCATATTTAACTACTAGATGCTTTTTTCGCTGCAAAACTGAAGGGTTTATACTAATAAAAATTTAATTTCCTGTGATTTCAACGAAAATATATGTAATAATCGCACCAAAAAAATAAGATTACTTAAGCAAGGGCCCAGCGATTTTTTTTCATTTTTGGCTTAAAATAGTCGGAAGGCATCCGTGAAACATATATTTTTTAAACTAAATAAACTATTATTTTTCAGCTTAACACTATGTTTCTCAACAAAATTAGAAAGATTTGTTAAGACATAGAATGATTAATACATAGTGTAAATTTTTACAAAATAATAAAATTACTCAAATTGATATAGTTTTTTCACAAAATATAAAAAAAAAACACAATTAGTTATCAAATCTAACGAACAATCATTAATTATTCATGCAGACAGAAGTAATATTACTGTTGTTGTTAACAAAGAATCATATCCTAAAAAATGCACAATTTATCAAATGATAATACAACATTTGAAAAACTAAATGAAAATCCTGAGAACCTAGAATGTATGATTCACCTAAAGTTCCCAAACCTAACTGCCCATTTCGAACTGTAGTATCATTAATAAATTCTCCTACATATAAAATATGGCTAATCTATTTAATAATATTTCTAAGAAAGCTTTAATAGTACCTAAAACTCAAGTCAAAAATTCTTTTGAATTTAAAATTATAATAATTAAAAAACAATTCCACCTGATCACATGATGGTTTCTCTAGATGTATCATCTTTGTTTACTAATATTTCACTTGATTTGGTTATTAATAGTATTTTAAGTAGGCGGATCAACATAAAACATTTGACTGATTTACCTTCAAAAAAATTTGAAGAAGGAATAACATTTCTAATGGATCAAACTGTTTTTAAATTTAATAATAATTTGTATAGACAAATATATGGAACACCTATGAGTTCTCCCATTTCACCTACATTAGCAGATTTATTTATGCAAGATTTAGAATCCAATTTTATTAAAAATTTAGATTTTTCTATTCTTACATATTTCAGATATGATGATGATTCCTTTACTGTTTTACCAAAAAATAAACTACTTTATGTTTTCAATCAGTTTAATTCTTATCATCCAAGACTTAATTTTTCACATGAAATTGAAATCATTCTATTCTTTCTTTAAATCTTAAATTGATGAAAACGGTTTCAGGTAATGTTATTACATATTGTAATCGAAAATATACTTATTCTGGAAGATATTTAAAAAAAATGTCTAACCATCCAATTCAACATAAAATTGCTATAGTTAAAAATCTTATTGATACATCTTTTAAATTATCACATGAATTTTTTCACGAATCAAATATTGAATTTATTAACAAAACTCATAATTCAAATAATTAACCAATAGACTTTATTCAAACAAATATTAATATCAAAATCAAAACAATTGAAGATTTTCTATCCAAACAAGCCGATACAAACATGGTTAGGAATTTTATATTCAAAAATTCAGTTTCTCTATCCTTTCATGGAAAGTTATCCTTTGAAATTAAAAGAATTTTGAATGATTTCAATATTACAACAACTTTCAGGATTGAATCAAAACTTGACAAAATTATAAAATTAGGTGAAGATTCTCTAGAAATTTATCAATTTACTGATGTAGAATACAAAATTCAATGTTTGATTTGTGATAAATATTATGTTGGCTAAACTGGTAATTACTTTTTACTAGAATAAAATAACACTATGACAATTTTAGACAAAACCCTAAGAATCATAAAGTTACAGCTAAGCACCAGGGTGAAACTGGAATTGAATTGATTGGGAAAATGTTACAATCTTAGAGCAATAATATTGCTCAAATATAATTTCTCACCTTAATAATTGCAGGCCACTGCGTAAAATATATTTAGATTCTTTAATTAAAAAAAAAATGGAAATTGTAATTATATATCTTAATTAACTTTTAATTTAACTGCATTTTTTTATTTAAAACAATTGTTAATTCAGAAATGTAAACTGTTAATCTTGTGATGTTTGAAATTGGTAAACTTTATCTCTTTCAACAAAAAAAGTGTTAATTCAAGATGATGTTTTCATTTATTATTTATTTAAAATAATAGAAATCTCAATTTGGTAAATATAAATTAGTTTTTTTTCTGAACCTAGTCTTACTTAATTTCCGTAACATTTAAAATGGTATAAATTTCAATTACATATTCAAATTAATTATCTTATATTTTTTATTCACAGAATAATGAGAAAAGGAGAAATATAAAAATTATCTATCTTATTTCAATTCTTGTCCTGATGAGGAAAACTATTCGTTTCCCAAACGTTGACGAAAATAAGGAATAAAGGATCTTCAACATCTTATGGATTTTTTCTTTGGTCTGAAGTATGTCAGTTAATAACTTATTACTTTTTTTTGGGTGATTCAAACCAATCTATTTATATTATTACAATTTCACAAATAGGAAGAAGAAATAATCCAAAATTTTGTATATTTTTCTAAAATTGCTATATCTAGTGCATCCTTCTTACAAACATTTTTTAATAAAAAGATTTCTTTCAAGAAATTGAAGTCAAATTATTTAGTCTCAGTTAAAAGAAATCAGAAAATATTCACAAACAAAGCCCTGCAGATTGGAACGAAATAATTTGTTTAGTGTAAAAAAATAACCTTTTAATCCAAGAGTTTTATTACTCAGACAAACTACATCGCTTACCTAACATCTTTTTAATGAAACTAAATAAACCCTAACAATGATTAGAACACGTACGTTAGTTCTATCAGAAAACCGATTTTCAATTATTCATGTATTATGGACCCAAAAAGAAGAAACAAAATTTGGCCTTCTTTTTTGAAAGCAGTCGTTTTTGCAAAATTATGGCGTATCAATCTTCCGGGCAGTCGATTCCATTTCAAATTGATTTAACGGATTCGTTAATTAAATGGCGTGACCTAGGAGCTGGTCGATGTCGCATTCAGAAATTATCGGTGTCGCGAACGACGATTGATGCAATATTAATTATAAGCATTGGTGATCGATCAAAATTCGTACTGAAATGGATGGTCGAGCAGGCCTTTTAAGTCCCATTTACATACTGGTCGGGCGCTTGTCTTGCAGAAAACGAGAAGCGAATTAATCTTATCCGGCGCCTGATTTTCTGCACGACTTCAATACACCTGATTGCTACGTGTTCGACTCACGAAATTCACTTTCATTAAAATATACCATATATTTAGGATGTTTTAAAAAGAAGTGTGTTATCGCTTGTTCGAATTTTTCATTGAAATTTGAACACTCTTGAACAACAGATTTTTCGCAATGGAAAAAAATCTAACTGTACCTCAAACCGTCTCGATTTCCTTAGAATATGACATTTTTGATATCAAATTTATTCCTTTTTTTTTTGGGAGAAAAGTGAAATCGAAAGCCAATTCGACTTATTTGAATCAATCAAATTTCAAAGATTCAACTTGACTATTGGCTTCATTTTTCTCACAAAAAATGAGTGATTTTGATTTTTCAAATTGTAATAATCTTTAGAGGATCAAGTCGATGATAATGTCTTGTTTGGTAGAAAATTAATCTTCTTGGTCGAAAATTCAACTTTCTGTTGAAAATTCAACTATTTGGTTAAATATTGAACTATTTTCTTAAAATTTCATTCTTTCCGTTGGAGCATCATTTTAGTTCAAGATTTAACTATTTGGTCTTAAATTAACTCTTTTGTTGAAAATTCATATTTTCGTGTTGAAAATTCATATTTTCGTATTGAAAATTCAACTGTTTTGTAGAAAATTAGTCTTTTCGATTTAAAAATTCAACAATTTAGTAAAAAATTCATATATTTTTTTGAAATTTCGTCTACTTGAGTAGAAAATTATTCTTGTTTGTCAAGCATTTTTCATTTTGCTTGAGAATTTCACTATTTTGTGAAAAATTCTCTATTTCCAGTTGAATTGAACTGGTGGGAAATTTATTTTGTATGAAAATTAGTTTTCCGAACTGAAACTTCAGCGATTCCATTTTTGTTTAAAAAACAATTTTTATTTGAAAATTTAACTATTTCGAGGAACTTCATATTTCTGGATTGAAAATTAAGTTTCTTGCTCAAAATCGAGTTTTTCAGTTTATTTAGTTGAATTTAATTGGTTGATAATTGTTTTTTTTTTTTGTAAACTTTGAATCTCAAAATTTAATTATCCCATTTTTGGTTGAAAATTCATGTATTTTGTTGCAAATTCGTCTTTTCGTAGATAATTAATCTTCTTGGTTGAAAATTCAGCTATTCGTTAAGTGAATTGAAATATTTTATTGAAAGTATAATTATTCTGTTGACAATTCAACTATTTTGTTAGAATCATCTTTTTTCTTCGAAAATTCAACCTTTTTGATTAATAATAATTATTTTGGATTGAAAATTCGCCGCATGCAAATGTTTTCAAATCCCTCAAAAATAATTAAAGTCCTTGAAAATTCCTTGAAATTTATTAAATCTCTTGCAAATTGGACTTGGAATCTTGTAAAATAGCCTCAAATATTTATAATAACTTTTGGTCAATTTAAAATTCCTTGATATCTTCTAAAAATCCCTATAATATTTTTAACCCTTTGAAACTCCATCAAATTAATTAAACCAATTTAAAATTCCTTGAATTTTTTTTACCCTCAAATATTTCGAATCCTTCAAAATCTTTTGAAATTCCTTAACATTTTTTAAAGTTCTTGAAAAGTCCTTGGAATTCAAAAGAAACTTAAAATATTTTAAATCTCTTTGAAACCCTCAACATTTTTTAAAACTCTTGTATATTCCTTAGAATTTTGATAAATGCCCTAAAATCTGTCAAATTCTTTGAACTCCCTTCGACTTATTGACATCAATTAAAAATTCCTTAGAATCTTTTAAAATATTTTATAAAGTTAAAAATGATTTGAAATATTTTGAAATTTCTTGAAACTTTATAAAGCTCTAAAAAATTCTTTGGAATTTTTGGAATTATTCTAAAATGAATAAAATTATTCGAAATGTTTGGAAATACCTTGCAATATTTGAAAATCTTTGAAACCCTACGTAATCCCTTAATTCTCGTAATTAAATTCTTTGAAAATTTATTTTTAAATCTTGAGATCTTTTTATTCAGTTGAAATCATTGAAATAACCGAAAACCTTGAATTAAATTATTTTAGAAACAAGCATTACAAATTTAATTATTTTTCATTTACCAATGTCCAAAAATATCACACATTTCAATCTCAACTATAAAAAGCAATTTCGAATTGAAAGACTCAAAACTCTGCAATTTCAAACACTGGAATCACTAGAAGCAATCTTGTTTTTTCATTTGTCTTTAATTTTTAATTTTTAACGTAATATCTCGAAATTGCCAAATTTTGACTTGAATATTTAAAAAAGTGAATAATTCAAAATTAAAAAAGATTCGATTAGAAAATTTTAGAAATGAATAATAATATAAAAAGTTCAAAATTCCGTTGTTAAAAATAAAACAAAAATAAAAATTAAACTACCTAAAATAATAATAAATTAATTAAATTAAACTATCTGGAATTAATACCTCTTGAATAATTTCTTTGAGCTGGTTATTATTATTATTATATTTTATGAAAAAAGTTCAAAGCTTACGAAAATTAATTATTTTAACACTAATTTTTGTAACTTGCTAATATTTTCGGGAAAAAGATTCCCTACAACTTTACTGTTTACAATTGAAAAATAAAGTAAATAATCTTCAACTATAGTTATATGAAAAATATTTTTTTGAAACTAGATTGTTTTAAACATTTCAGCCATAGAAAAATTTACTTTTGAAAAATTGGAAAGTAAAGTAGAGAGCCTTCCCCTAAAAAGTAAACCATAATTTATTTAAACTTAACGATTTTTCAAAAATTGGTAAGAATAATTAAAATTGAGAAAATGAAAATTATTGATTCTGTTTGAGCAGTAAAGCATCTAAATACACACTTTACATTTTTCCCCTTTTCTCCCATTTTTCCTTATTCAAAATAATTCCTCTTTTTCCCCTTTTCTCATTTTACCTATGAAATTCGAAGTGAAAGAATATAGCCCAATACGAAAATGCAACTACTAGTTGATAGTTCAACTAGTTTATGACACATTCATTATGTTTCTCACAATTATTAAATTGATCTATTTTAACTTATTGTGTTGAAATTAGTTTTAATTCTTCGTGTAAAAATTAATTTTGTAAACATAAAATGTAACTATTCCATTATTTATTGAAAATGAATTGTTCTTAGTTGAAAATGTATGCATTTTGTGTAAATTCGTACTTTTCAGCAGAAAATTAATACTCTTGATTGAAAATTCAACTATTTTTTTGAAAATTTATCCTTTTGAATGAAAATTGTTGTACTTTGTTGTAAATTCGTTTTTATTTGGTAACAAATTATTCCTCTTGATTGAAAATTCAACTTACTGATTGACATTTGAACGCCTTTGTGAAAAATTAATTTTATCAGTTGAAGCTCCATCTCTTTAGTTGAAAATTTAACTATTCTGTTATAAATTCTTTCTTTTTGTTTTAAAATTATTGATTTCACCGAAAATTTTACTATTCCGTTATTGGTTGAAAATTGATCGGTTTTAGTTTGAAATTCAATTGTTTGGTTCAAAATTGACTTTCTTGAATGAAAATCCTCATCTTCGGATTGCTAATTCAACTATTTTGTTAGAAATTCTTTCTTTTCCATGTAATTAAAATAGTTCTACTTTGAAATTCAAATATTTTCTAGGTTTGAAATATCAACTATTATACTTTTCTTTCAGAATTAATCTTTCTTGGTTGAAAATTCAACTGTTTCGTTAAGCATTCGACTTTTTGGGCTGAAAATTCTTTTTTTTTTGGTTGAAAATTCAACTGTCTTCTAAAAAAATTTTGTCTTTTTCGTTTTAAAACTCAACCACTTGTTTCAAGGCTTGCTTAAAAATTAAACTATTTCATTTAACATTGATTATTTTGTTGAAAATTTAACTATTTTATTAAAAAGGCATCTTTTTTGTTCGAAAACTCAACTACTTTGTTGTAAATGCAATATATATTTCGACTTGAAATGTTGAAATATCAAGCGTTTCATGTTGAATTCAATATAGTACCTAAACAAATTTACTTTATTTAAAAAAATTTATTTTCGTGAAAAATCACACTATTTCCTCTGTTTTTAGAGCATTTTCGGCTGTGAAGTCTTTTAAAATATTACGTTCGTATTTGTGACGTCACCCTAAGGGGTTCAAGTTTTGTATAATGATATGTGACAGAAATGGGGGTCGGTGGAAAAAGTGTTCAAAACAGCGTGACGTAGTGTTTAAACAGCCACTAATTTTGATTTTTAAAAAATAATGTAAGGATATCAAACCAGTTTCATGTAGGGGAAACCACCCTACAGTAGGTAATGAACATATAATAGATAATCATCAAATAAAAGCGCAAATATACTCTAAATAATTATTTCTCATTTTAATTTTTAACACATATAGTGTCCTACCTAATCATTAATTCAATAATTTTACATACCTTAGTATTTGAAATTAATTACTATCTACTGTAGGTTCATTACCTGTTGTAGGGATGTCTGCCCTACAGTCAGATTTTTTCTGTTAAAAAAATCCAGTGTTTCAAACATGTCCAAATTTGCATCGAAAATTCAAACAATTGCACATGTCTAGTTTAAAACAATCTTGTTAAAAATTTGTCACAATTTATTTCAATTTTAGAAAGATAAAATTGTAATGAGTCATTTGTGCTTAATGGAACTTCAGTCTATTTGCGATAAACATCCATGTAGGATTGTAGGAACGAAGTGGTTGATCCCTCGATTTTCTCGAAATTCGTGGATGTTCTCTAATCTCACTAATCTCTTGCACATGGGTGATCTCGCATACCCCATAAAACGCCCATCGCGACCCCATTAATTTATAGTGATGAAGGTTTTAGTCGTTATGAAGGGATATTCATCTAATGAGATAGATATGCTCATTTTCACTGTATATATTTCGTCCATTAAACTAAACTGTGCATAAAAGAAATTCAAAATGCTTTTCTGTTCTTTTGAATGAAATTGCAAAAAACTACTTCTCATGGCTTGATTGAGAACTGAACGAACAAAACTTGATTAATTTACTTGAGTTTATTTCTGAATATTATGGAATATATTGCAGCTTGAAATTGACTTATAAAAATAAAACTTGAAATGGGCTGTTACAAGCTGTCTGGCTGTTGAATAAATTAAGTGCAAAACAATCTTTTTGTTTTATTACTGTTTTGAAGTTATGAACAAAATGAAAATGCATTTATTCAGTATTGATTAAGCAAAGGCTTATTTCGCTATTATTCATGTTCTAACTATATCAATTTACATTTTTTTATTTGCATGTGAAATCAGAAGATAATTTTATACTTGATTACTATAATTTCAATTTTTGAAGTTTTGTAAAATTATATATTATGAGAGATATATCAAAAAGTATTTATGAATTGTAAAAAGTGTTCACACGTTTAACAAATTTTACCTATTGACGTGATGAATCTATATTCGGTAATTAAAATTTGTATTAAAAATTCGTTTTATTTTATGGATACACTTTAAAACCGAGATGATACATTTTTTGGCAACTCAAGTTTGATAATTAAATTGATATTTCAAACATATAGAAACATTCATTATCTCAATTTTGTCAAAAAATGGATTTATCACATTTTGTTCGCTTATTCCTCAATTGTTCTCTGTTTGTGATGAAGTAATTTGACTTAATAATAATTGCTTATCCATTCAAGTTTGTATTATATTTATGAAATTCAAAAAAATTTGAAAACTTTTCTAATGATTACAATTATTATTTACAATTTGGCCGTAGGTCAGGGAAAATGTAAAAATCAGGAAAAAGTCAGGGACTTTGAAAACAATGGCAAAAGTCAGGGAATTTCTGCAAGAAGCAGTTCATGACGTAACTGTGAAGAATAATCAGGAGTGCAATACAGTCACTTTCAGTAACTTTTTTAAAATGTATTTTATTTACTTCTCAAAGAGAAGGTCACTATTGTCACTTTTTAAAAATGAAAAGACCACTTTAGAGACTTTTCTTTCAATATATACAACCATGTCTTAATCAACATTGAATTCAGGTCTATAACTACATTTCAAAATATTCCGGAATGCCCTTGGAATATTTTTGTGTATTTTGAAAGATTTCTCAAACTTTTAATAGATTTCAATAATTTTGAAAAATTTCAAAGGATTTTTAAGATTTCAGAGAATTAAAAAAAATCGATAGACTGTTTAAGAGCTTCACAAAATTTTAAGGGATTTCAAAAAATTGCCAAGGACTTTAAATAGTTTAGGGTACTTCAAAATGTTCCAAGTAATTATTATAGATTTCAATCATTGTAAGAGATTTCAAAGGATTTGAAAGATTTCATGCCATTTTTATGAGCTTAAAAAAATTGCAAGGGATCGCAAAAGATTTCAAATAATTAAAAATAATTTAGGGAATTGGTAAAAGATTCCTAAGAATCTTTGATTGATCTCAAAAATTTTTAAAGATCATAAAAGGTTTTGAAACATTTCAGGGAATTTCCAAGAATTTTTATGATTTCTAGGACTTTAAAAAAAATGTGCATGCGGTTATAAAAAATTGTCTTAAATTTCAGAAGATATGGAACGATTCTACAGAACCCATAAGTTTTAAAGACAATTCAAAAGATTTCACGAGATTTTTTAACATTTCCAAAGATTCAAACGATTTTGAGGGATTTTACGGATCTTAAGTTATTATAATCAATTTTTGAGGATTTCAGGCAATGTCATAATATTTTATGGAATTTTAGTGTGGTTTTATAATATTTCAATAAATTTCAAAGAATTTAGTCGAAATTGGCGAGGGATTTTGTAGGGTTTCAAAGCTTTGATGAGATTTTCAAATATTTTTTTGCAATTAATTTGAATTAATTCGGAATTCACCCTGAATTCTGAGTAATTTCTCCTAAATCCTTTCAAATTTTTCAAATTTCACTCAATTCTATTGAAATCAGTTCTACTGAAATTAATGGTATTTTTTTGATTTGAACATTTTTTTCTTTTTTATTTGAATTCTTTCCAGTTGAACTTTAATTCTTTTGAAGTCTTTTTAATTTATACTGTATTTGTTAAGATTCATCTGATACGTTTATAAGTTCCATCGAATTCTTTTTCATTCTTCTAAATTAAAAAAGAAATCTTCACATTATTTTTGCACATTAGCCACTTTTCGTGTTAGAAACATTTGTTTAGAAAAATTTGTGGTCACTTTTGCGGATAAAATAGGTCACTTTTCTGAAGTGAACTAGGCTGTGGCAGCCCTGAGAATAGTAAATTAAACATTTATAAATATAAACATGTTTTATTGTATTCATAAAATACACTATATTGAAAGTGTTACAAGATTAGCATTTTTTTCATTAATTATTAATAGTCAGGAAACATGAAAAATTAAACAGAAAATTCCAGGAGATTTTAAAACGAAGTTTTGCAGTCATCCTGATGGAACTAAACTGTTTCTAAAGGAAAATACGAAGTGCTTCTCTGTTTTCATATTAGTATTTTTGTTTCGTCATTAAATGCATTTTTTTCTATGTAAGCACAATTTAACTCATTTTTGTATGCAATAATATTTTTAATTAAATTTGATATAATTAAAATTTATGTAATGTTTTCTTGTAAGAATCGTAATTGAAGTGTCATTTAGATTCGAATGCATTGCTTAAATACAAGTCAGCGTGCATGTCCCTTCCGGTGAAATTAAGTTAATGGTACCATAATGCAATACAACCGTCTGTCAGTCTCGCTAATTATTGGGTCGAAAAATTTACAGATGAGCTGCTCAAGCCGATTGTATAAGTCAAATGCCTACTCCTTTTCCAATTAAATTGTCGACTCATTGAAATTCTGCGTCTATATAGTACACCATAAACATTATCCCTTTATGAAGGTTCATAAATAAATAAATAAAACCTTCAAGTATGTCAGATGTCTTATAGCAAAGATATGAATGAAGTTTTCATATAATTCTACAATTTAATTTAAAAGCTGTAATTGATCAAGGAATCTGTACTATCATTAGAGAATAACAGAAAATATTTAACGTCTTTTCAGACTACATGAAGCTATGAAATAAAAAATATTTTGAATAATTTCTTTTTCTGAAAAAGATCTTTCCCCTCCGCTCCGCTGGGAATCGAACCACAGAACTGTAATTTCCGGTCAGGTGCTTTTCCTTGGAGCTACTAGAGAGGTCGATAGAATAAACTCTGTTCAGAAATACACGCATTATTTTGCTAGTTGGTACAAATAAAAATTTTCAAGGAGTCTGTGTTATCATTAGAAAATAACAGGAAATATTTAAAGTCTTTTCAGACTAGATGAAGCTATGAAAGAAGAATTATTTTGAATAATTTTTTTTTTGTTGAAAAGAGATCGAGAGAAGAAACTTTTTCAGAAATACACTCATTATTTTGCTAGATGGTACAAATCAAATTTTTTAAGGAAACTGTATTATCATTAGAGAATAACAGAAAATATTGAACGTCGTTTCTACTCTTTATCTCTCTAGTAGCCTAATGAAAAAGCACCTGACCGGAAATCAGCAGTTCTGTGGTTCAAATCCCAGCGGAGCGAAAGGAGAAGATCTTTTTTCAAAAAGAAAATTATTTAACTGTAATTGATTCCTTAACAGTTTTAAATAGAAAAATTCCAACATTTGTTCTGTTATCATGAAAAATAAATCAACTTGAAGCCTTAAAAAGTTCTAATTTATTCAAGAAAACTTTGTTTATCCCTAAATTAAGTTTCGCAAGTGTTTTACAAGAAGACAGTTTATATAATAAAATAATGATGTTTTAAAAAATTCTTCAACAAGTAATAAAAATACTTTATGGTGTCCTAAAGAAGTGTCTTCTAATTCTATTTTCTCAAATCACTCGCCAATGCGATTATTTTTTACTTTGCCTCTTAAATGTTTCCAAACCTCTTCCTAATTGGCTAAAAGTCAAATTCTTAAAGAAATTTCAAAAGATTATAAATTTTAAGATAATCCACGAAATTTCGAAGGATTGCAAAAGATTTCTGAAATTTTAGGTAATTTTATAAATAAAAAAATGATTTCAAAAATTTCAAGGGATTTTTAAAGATACAGGGAATTTTAAAAATTCCAAATGATTTGAAAGATGGTAGTATATTTTATAAGAGTTCTGAGAAATTCAATGAGATTTAAAAAATTTTCTTAGGATTATAAAAAATTTCAAGGTTTTAAAAATATTGAAGCGTTTTTCAGGTATTTCAGAGGATTTCAAAAGAATTTAAGGGTTTTTAATCTATTTCATTAGATTAAAAAATTTCAAGGAATTAAGAAAAATATCAAAGATTTGGAGCAATTTTAAAGGGCTATCTGATTTTTTGTTCTTTTTAGGATTTCAGAGGTCTGGAAAGATTTGATCATTTTTTTGAAGGAATTCCGAAAGATATTATAGTTTTTATAATGATTTATGGGGCTTTACTCGAATTTTTGGAATTACTAGGGATTTCACCAGATTTAAAGGATTTTGTCAATTCCAAGGAATTGCAAAGGATTTTTAAGAGTTTATAGGATATTAAAAGATTCCAGAGAGTTTGCAGAGATTTTAATATTTTCAAGGGTTTTCAAAGAATCTGACGGATTTCAGAAAATTTCAAAAGATTTTTAAAAGGAACCAGTATGTTAATGATATATGAATGATAATGATCTTTCAAACGCAATTATAAGATTTCAAGCGATTTATATGGTTTTTAGGGATTTTAGAGATTTTAAGAGATTCATAGGATTTTAAAAGCAACTAAAAGATTTCGAGGGATTTCTATGGATTTGGAGAGATTTCAAAGAAATTAAGTAATTCAAAATTATTGAAAATTTTTGCAGGAATCTGAAAGAATCTCTATAGATTTGAAGGGTTCTTAAATGATTTTAACGGATTTCACACGATTTGAAATTCTGAGTGGACTCTTGATTTTGTCTTTAAAATGCATTTATTTAATCTGTATACATATATAATCATCTCCTTTTATTATAACCATATATAATAATAACCATAATAATAACCATAATAATAACCATAATAAATAACCATAATAATATAATAATAATAACCATAATATAATTTTACATATAAATAATAACCATAATTTTTAATTATATAAGGGAAATTTAGAAACTCATTTTCAAGGAAATTAATAATTTTATCTTACTTGTTTTACATTTTTCTATAAGAATTTGACAAACATTGTATCAATTATAAAATAGAATAAGTAAATTCAAAATAGTTTTTTACTATAAAAAAATCTTAAAAAAGCAAGAAAAATTATTATTTTCCTGATAAAGGAATTTAAAAATTTGCATGAAATCATTTACAATTACGGTAATATAAAAGGGAATAATTTTATATGTATGCAAATTTAATACCTATATGTATTTTTAAGACATGGCGAAAATAAAACAACAAAAAAATCAATAAAAAATACAACACTCACATAAGGGACCTCTAAGTCATATCCGACTCTTACTTTTTTGTTAGAAATTTTCTTGAATAATAAAGAACCATTTAGTCTAGTGTGCGAGTTCACACGGAAAAAAAAATTTCATTAAATTTTATGGAACTAGTCCTATAGTAGAGGATACGACGGGTAGTTTATTAAAAGTTAAAATCTTCTTGGTTTTACATTGCATTGAACTATTCTACAAAATTTAATACAGAGTTCTCTAAATTTACACAAATTACACAAACAATCACTACACAAATAATCGCACGCTATTAAAATTATTATTCGCTGTGGGTTCGAACCCCCTACCTACGCATTCGGAGCTCCTGAGAAAACCTCGCAGCTAACATAACTTGTAGTATAAAAAAAAAATCTAAAATATAAGCTGCAGCTGTGAAGGGCTGTTTGACAAATTTTTGTGATTTCAAAATTCTAGGTTAATGATTTCGGAAATTTGAAATTTCTGGAGTTTTATATTTATAATGTCAGTAATTTCAAGAATATCATATTTAGAAAATTTAGTTTAAAATTCAGGTAATTACAAATTTCGGGATCTTTAACATTTTTTAAATTTTGGAAACTTTAAATTTCGAACAAATTTTCTAATCGCAAATTCTTTTTTGGTTATAAATTCTAGTAGGTTTAAGATTAATAAGATGTTATATAGCTATATAGAATAAGTTTATATAAGTTATATGAAATTAAAGGCTTGCATTGCAAATAATTTTAAAAGTTGAATTCCCAATTCTATATTTTTTGAATCGATTAAATGAGATATGGCATGGGAAAAGTTGAATCTATTTCAATTTTTAACGTTGAAAATTAAAACCTTAAGTTTTCCAATAACCGGCACATCTCTAAATGGCAAGTCCACTACCCGGGTGCACCGGAACGTGCACCAGACGTCATCTACGAGAACTTTTTTAGAATCTAACTTGCGTCAATAGCCAAACTAACTACCATACAGAAAATATGAGAGAAAACGAAGTTTTCATATTTTCATTTCGGTCTTACGATACATTTAGAAAAAATTAAAAAAAGAAATCGAGTCAAAATTCCTTTTTATTGACGTTTCGGCCTCATCTGTGGGCCTTCATCAGAAAGAAACATCTTAGAGAATAATCGAACTCAATCATAAATATACGTCGAAGCGAATGACAACATTTTAAAATTTTGTAAAGTCAGATCATTCTGATGTTTTAAAAATCACTATGAAGTTTGTAAAAAAACATCAGTTTGTTAGCTGTTTCACAGCATTTTAATTACAAAATATGAACCTTTTTGAACATATTGGGAAAGTTCCTTGGACTTTATAGTTTCCCAATACTTTTTTTACAAACTTCATAATGATTTTTAAAACTTCAGAATGATATCTGACTTCACAAAATTTTAAAATGTTGTCATTCGCTTCGATGTATATTTATGATGAAGGCCCACAGATGGGGCCAAAACGTCAATAAAAAGGAATGTTGACTCGATTTGGTTTTTAAATTTTTTCTAAATGGATCGTAAGACCGAAACAAAAATATGAAAACTTTGTTTTCTCTCATATTTTCTTAATATAAAAAAACGATCGAAGGAAGCTTGACTTGATGATTTCTTTAGAAATCTTGAGGTTTATCTACCAAAATAACTACCAATGGTGAGTCGACGATCAGGATGCACCGGAACGTGTACCAGGTCGCTTAGCACGTATTCTACAAGAACTTTAAAAAAATTTTAATTGTGTCAATAGCCAAAATAAGTACCAATGAAGAGTCGACGGTAGTTAAATTGGTGGTTGAAACAATTCAAATTTCTAAAAAGTTCTCGTAGAATACGTGCTAACTACCTGGTGCGCGACTCGGTGCACCCGGACCGTCGACTCAACACTTAATTATTTTGGATGTTGACACAATTTGAATTTTAAAGCAGTTCTCGTAGAATACGTGCCAAACGACCTGGTGCACGTTCCGGTGCATCCTGATCATTGACTCACATT
>CAKNXH010063654.1:287-87595 GCA_932178445.1 Andricus quercusramuli | reverse complement strand
CCTGGTGCACGTTCCGGTGCACCCGGGTAATGGATTTACCATTTAGAGATGTGTCGGTTATTGGCAAACTTAATATTTTAATTTTCAACGCGTGCTAATGTTCTCTAAGACTTGAATTCTTTTTTTTCACGCGGGAGCCATGCGGAAAAGTCGCTGCCTGCGCACAGTAGCGACTGCGCAGCTACATTTTAAAGAACTGAAGTCTATAGATCTTCGATTGAAGTAGTTCACAAACACTCAATACATGGAGAATAGACATAAGGAGACCAAAGTAGTGCAACCGAAAATGAGCAAATTTTTGTTGTATGATAATGTTTGAAATACTTCCCGTTCCCGTGCCAGGCGCTAGTGTCGCACGCGTATTGAGCGGCAGCTGTTTTTGTTTTGTTGACATTGACAGATTCTGAATTATTCACGATTCTAATATGTGATTTACAGAGGTAAATTGTCATTGACATAAAACAAGAGTTGAATAACTTAAATAATTTTATCCACCGCGAAACATCTTTTTTTGAAGTGTGTGTGTGTGTGTAACTGTAGAGATCCTGCAATGGACGAGATAGGTACTTTTGAATTATTGCGCTAACGAATTAATATAACCTTTGCGTTATAAACATTTAAATAGAGAATAATTAAGATTTTGATTTCAACGTGAAAGTCAAGATTATATTGTATTTGATAAATATTGAATTTTTCATCAGTTTAAAATGCACCAAAGGTTTCCTTTTGAATACATGACTCAACAAATTGTTTAAATGATTTAGGAATTTTGTATTTATGCTTGAGCCATGAGGTTATATTTACACGGACCATGACGGCGGCCATCTTTACGCGTACCACACTAGCGCCGCGCTCGAGAAGATCTAGCATTTCGATGCGTTATTGTACATCCGACAGAAAAATGCTCGTTTTTGGTGAAGTCAATGTACAGGACTTTGGTCTCCTTATGTCTATTCTCCATGACTCAATACTTCGAATCGAATTTCTATGAGATTTTTCAACATTTTTTGAAGAATTTTTCTATACATTTGACTGAATTGAGGTATTTAAACCTTATAATTATGCGTGATTACAAACTTTCAATACCTCAATTGTGATTTCTACGAAAGTTTTCAGCATTCTTTCATGAATTTCTCCATATATTTTATTAAACTTTTTCAAATCGGAGTTCAATATAAAGTTTACAGAATTCTTGTACAGTTATTCTAGGTTAGTTCTATATTAAATCCTGAAAGTTATACAGAATATAGAAAATTTGTTCAAGGTTCGCTCTCATCCCCGACTCTTGTAATACTCCAAGAAAGTTTAATGAACTTTTTTTTTCCATGCAGATTTGAAAATAATTGTTTTTTAATCACCCCACAGTATATTCCATAAAGATTGCAAAAATAGTTAACTCCTCGATGCTGCCATTGCTGGCTTAGTCAGCAAAGTGATAATTATTTCAATCAATGAATAAATAAATAAAAATCCCATTCCGAAATGTATGAAAGTAAACTTGTTCTTGTTTGCCAGAAGCATTAACCCAAATAGGAGTAATACATAAATCCAGACTTCTTTTAGCATTAAAAGCTCGCAAACACCTTACGTGGGGGCAAAATAACCCTCAATAAAGAACGTAAAAAGTAGAACGGATTGGCGCCGAAACATAAATCCTTCGTCCAATCAGCCTAAAACGATACTAAATTATTAGCGCCGTGGTCCGGAGAAACCTGAGTGCTCGACTCCCTAGCCTACAGCCTCAGAAGTCATTGCAAAGAAAACGTACGATACGACGCGACGTTCTTTTAAATTTATTCGTATTAGTTTTCCCGACTTTTTAACTTACTAGCCAACCGCACTCTGGAAATTCAAACTTGAGAGGAAAGCGGAAACTATTATATTCCCAAACACTCTCATCTCAACCATTTTTATGTTCATTCTCTATAAATAGGGCACTTCAATTTCTAAAGGATAAATTATTATCAAAACTATTAATGGAATTTCACAGAAAAATAGTCAAAGTAGGCACCGTGCATCCACAGAAATGGGTTTTGTAGCCTATTAAGGCGTTAATTAAGTCATTCAAATCTCCCCCTTCTATAATTTCCCTCCCCTACTCCCCTACTCCTCTAATCCCCCACCCACACATTTAAACCTTCGCCTCCCCTCGCCTTCCTAACTCCTTCCTCCCCCTCTCCTCAATTCGCCAGCTAACATTCTCCTTCCCCAGCCGACAATTCCCCTCCCCTACTCACCCGCACTATCCTACTAGCCCTCTTTTCAATTCCCTTACATCTCCACTCCTCATTTCCCATCACATACCCTACGATCATTTCCCCTAATTAACCACCTGGCATTTGCCTTCACTTCCTCTCCCCTTATTTCCCCTCATTCCTCCCCTCCCGTAATTTTCCATCACTTTCCCTCATCCCACTCCTCTCATTCCCCTCAATTGTCCCCTCGTCAGTACCCCTCACTTCCTCTACTTGCCACCCTCATTTCTCCTTACTTCCCCTACTTCTCTCTCAATTTCCCTTCACTTACCTTACAACCCCCATTTCCCTCCACTTCCTCTACTTCTCTTCCTTCCTCTGTCCTCACTTTTCCTTACTTTCCCTTCCCTCAGTTCCCTACCTTCAATTCCCTAACTTTCACGCACCTTATTTCGCCTCATTTTCTCTTATCTATCATGTCTCACGATTGAACATCCCACATTTCTCTTCACTTCCTAACCCCTTATTTCTCCTTATTTTCCCTCACTTCCTCTGCCCTTTCCCTCCCCTTATTTCCCATCACTTTTCCTAATCACCCTCCTCTCGTTCTCTCTACTTGTCCTCCCGTTAGTATCCCTCATTTCCCCTACTTGCCACCCTCATTTCTACTCGCTTACCTCACTTCTCCTGTCCTAAATTTCCTTTAGTCACCCTACCACCCTCATTTTTCCTCTCTTCCCTTACTTCTCCTCCTTCATCTATCCTCACGTTCCCTTTCCTTATTTTCCTTAATTTTCCTCCTTCACTTCCCAAAATTCCGCACACCTTATTTCTCCTCATTTTCTCTCCCCTATCTCTCATCAGTTCCCCTGTCACCTCCCTCATTTACCACTACCTTCCCTAATTCCCCTCGACTCATTTCTTCCCATTCCCCCTACTTCCCCTTCTTACACTATCCTTACTTCCCCTTCCCTCATTTCCCCTAAATCACCTCCCCTCACTTCCCCGACTTCCAAATACCTCCTTTACCTTTATTTCCCCTCCCCTATTTTCCATCCCTTCACTTTCCCTCCTTGGAGAAAATTACGACGGACGCACACCCACCTATTTATTATTGTTTATAACAATTTTCTCTTAGAATAGAGTTAAAAAGTCGCGGAGTATTCTTATTTATAACAATATCTTCTCAGAATAATGCTAGAAAATTGCGGTTTTTTTGTCGAAATTTTCCATTTTTTGTCCACTTTTTGATTAAAGTTAGGTAATGATTAAAAAAATTTAACAAACGTAATTGCTTAACTGAATTGTTATTGTCTATTAACATTTTCTCCTATGGTAATGCTAGATAGTTGCGACTTTTTCGGAAATAAATAATAATAATAATAATAATAATAAAATAAAATTAACGGAAATAATTGTTAGAACACTTCATTCTTGTTTTTAATAATATTATTTTTGAATAATACTAGAAAGTTGCAGCTTTTTATAATGTTCAACTTATTTTTGATGCACTTTTCAGAATGAAAGCTGAGATTTTCCCTGAAATTTTAAACTTTTTCTTGACTTTTCAGTTATAAACAAATAATAAATGAATATGAAAGAAAATCCTTCTTTTCTCTTTTTTTGTGATATTGAATAACTTGAACTACGTGTCCTGTATGAGGAGAAAGGCTCGTATACCGCGATTATTTTTTCCACAGTTACTTTGTATAATACCTTCTCACGCACCAGGTTCGGCCATAAAAAGGAGAACACTTTGAAGTTATTACTGCCATGGATGAAATGATGATAACGGCATGAGGATAATGATGTCAGGATGAAATTTTGATGAGCAAGTGTACTCTAGAGTTTTCTTTAATAAATCAAAGCAGTAGACTCAGCAAATAAAATTCAAATATGAAGGGAAAATCCAAAAGGAGGGTTGTGTATTAGAAATCTTTCCGGTTTTTCTATTTTTAATGAAACCTCCACCCCCTTTTAAGTCAAAATATTTTCTCCGATTTTTTTTCGATTTCTTTCTTTTTTCGATTTATTTCCTTGATTTCTTCTTTGATTTCTACCAAAAGAGATAAATTTTCAACAAAATAGTTGCATTTACAATCAAACAGTTAAACTTTTAAGCTAAGCAGATGAATTTTCAACAAAGTATTTGAATTTTGAACCAGATATTGAATTTTCAACTCACAAGGATGAATTTTCCAGTGACTGATCAAATTTTCAACTGAAAAAAATCAAATCCATCTGGAGAGACATTTTTAACTAAATAGTTAAATCTTCAAGCCAGAAAGAGGAATTTTTTAAAAGACATTTGAATTTTCAACCAAGAACTTTTCTACCAAGAAGATGAATTTTCAATCCAAAAGGACAAGTTTTCTATCCAAAGAGACGAATTTTCAACAAAACAGTCCAATTTCAACTACAACAAAATACCAACCAAACAGTTGGATTTCCAACCAAATAGTTAAAGTTTACAACAAAAGAGACGAATTTTGAACAAAATATTTGAATTTTTAACCAAATAGTGGATTTTTCATCCTACAAAAATCAATTTTAAAACAAATGGTAAAAATCCTAAACAAAAATTTGAAACTAATCTAATACCTTCTCTGATGAAAATGTAAAAATGAAAATTTAACAAAGATGGGCAACTTTCAACCAAGTCGTTGAATTTTTGATAAAAAAGAGTAATTATCATTCAACAATAATGGCATTTCAACAGAAAAAATTTCTTGACTGAAATAAAAGAAAGTTATGTTTAACCAAAAAGGAAATGGATTCTCAACGAAAAATGTCATAGTTGATATATCAAGCAAAAGAGATTTTAGTCTGAAATTATTAACTAACCTTTATAACAAACAGTCGCATTTTTAATAAAAAAAGATTAAATTTCTACCAATCGTGATGCACTTTCAACCAAAGAAGATTTTGTTGTTCAATAGGGAGAAAGAAATTCAACGAAATTGTTGAATTTTCTAGCCAAAAAAGGCAAATTTTCTGCAAAACAGTCGAATTCTTTAGCTGAAAATATACATTTCCAACCAGAAAGTTAATATTAATCAACTAATTGAATTTTCTACTAAAGTAATAGAATTTTCAATCCAAAAAAATTCATTTTCTACAAAGCATTGAATTTTCACCCAAATAGTTGAATTTTCAACTAAAAATTATTAATTTTCCACCAAAAATAGATTACTGAGATTTGCATTTCGAAAGATTAACTTTTCAACAAGGCAAATTTTCAACAAAATGGTTAAATTTTTTGCCAAAGGGATGGATGTTCTATTATTGAGATGAATTTTTAAAAGAGTAGTTCAACTGACAACCAAGTCGTTAAATTTATTATCCAGAAGATAAATTTTCTACCAAAAACGACGAATTTACAACCAAAAAGTGCATCAATTTTTACCATATTTTTTATTATTTAACAAAATAGTTCAATCTTCAACCAGTAAAACGAATCCTTAATAAAATAAAATTGATCAATTTTCAGAAAAGATGAATTAGTGATGTTTTCAGTTGAGAAAAATAATTTTCAACTAAAAACAAAAACGAATTTCCAACAAATTAGTGAAATCTTCAATCAAGTAGTAGGATTTTTATCTAAAAGAGATATAGAGTTCTATAAATTTAGCTCAAATTTAAGCTGAAATACGAGGAAAGGGGAAGTTTCTTGATAATGGGGGGAAAAAGAAGAATTACTTTAAATCGGGAAAATTAGGTGCTTTACTTGTAAAATAAAATCACTAATTTTTATTTTTTCAAGCATTTCAAAAAATTTTCAACGTCCACCGAGGTAACTGATTAAACCGGGAAATTATAGATCGAGTAGGTTTTAATTTTTTTTGCAAACATTTATTTTTTTGAATTATACCTGGTTATTCTCAAGAAGGATTAAAAAGTGAAATTATCTTTATTGTCATACTCTGTAATGTCCAAACAAAGATTTCTATATGCTCTGTGCATAGGAAAAAATGTTAGCATACTTTTATCAACAAATCAAAATTTTTGTCCATAATTACCCCGACGGGTGTGTAAATATGGGTCAAACTTTGATTATTAATAATTTCAAAGGATATTTTTTCAAAATGAAATTTGCAGAATATCTTCAAAAGACTTTTAAAAAAAGTTATACATATGGTACATAAGTGGTACATTCTGGCTTAAACTAAAGATTTCTCGAAAGCACCAAATTTTTATTGGGACAACCAACTTGAAAGCTTCCCCATCTAAAATTGTCCTTCAAGGCTACACAATCATTATTTAGATATTCGTAAATGATAACATTCGTAACATTGAGAGGTTTATTTTGCCAAAGTGTTAACTGGTGAGTAACCATCCGAGCGGAAATGATCGCATCTTTCTCTGTGAGCCAATCCAGTGTTGAAAGGAATCTGTGACGGAAGTTACCTCCTACTCTCTCCAGGAATCATAGCCATTTCGACCTGAAAGCTGGTTCTGATAGATATCTGTCAGCATACCCTTTACATTAATAATACTAAGAGATAATTCAACTCTCCCGATGAGAGATTGTCAGATTGATTTTATGATTAAACTTTCGGAAATTCTCTCGGATTGCAAAACCTACAGCATAGGACAATGCAAAATTGTACATCATTGCAATTTATGATCATGACCTTATAAACTCTGGTATTTTGTATCATAAGTTCTCTTAAAATTGCACATCACATCATCTCTCTTTCATAGATTGATTTACATTATTAATAAATAGCAGATAATGCACGCGCGCTAAGAGCGCTTTCACGTCTCTGGATTTTTAGCCGAATGAAATGGGAGAAATTTTGACCTTTTGGGGCAGTGTAAAGTTAGCCCTCGAATTTTGTTTTCTTCAAAAAATGGGGGGTTGGAATAATGTTCAAACGATAGTAGGTAACTAGCAAACCCTTTCTAACGAACACCAAATGTTGTGTGATATAAAATTTATAAATTTTTTACATGGGGGCCAACTTCACACCTCTTGAATATAGGTAGCAAGAAGAAGACTTACTAAAAATAACGTAATCATATAACATAAAACATAGGATTGAAGGGAAATATATGGTCAATTGTGGTATGGTAATATGGAACACTTAGGTCAACATCTTATCTGACCTAGACGTATGACAAAAATCACACAGGGAAATATTCTTCTGTGTCAAAAGGATGTTTCTTCATACGAACGGAATTGCTTTCTAAATAATGTAAGGTTAATAGAACTGTCATTCTTTTTAAAATGAATCTTCTTGCAGCCAACATTATCCATTTGTGAGAAACTTCATCAAATCTTTCAGCCTAATAATTCTGTTTGTGTAAAAAATATTTGCACGTGTTTCAAAACAAAACAGGCAAGAGGACGATGCTATTGTTTCAAAACAACTTTTTGCCCGAGTGATTGAATTTAAGTTCATTAAAGTTGTTGATCATAACTTTTCTAAATAGTGTTCCTGCGCCAAGATCTTCTTCCTGGTTGGCTAATGCGGCGCTCTGATTTTTATTTATTACTGCAATTTGAAAATAATTTTCCAACAAAAAAGTACATTATTTCAGTAAAGTGAGTTGTCTATATTTATATGCACCTATCTTTAAGGCCATATCTCGCATATAATTGAAAACTGAAGCTATAAAAATGAAATGTTCAGAAGAATTTTGGCATTTTAGCAATAAAATGGTCATCCGCGCCACTTTGCCTGCTTGAGTGTAGTATTCAAATAAAGTTTTCATTTACAAATAATAACTAACTGTACCTCTTTGTGACCTATGTACATCTATAAAAAAATCAGAAGATTATCAAGATTTTAATACATTTTGAGCCAGATACTACAATCTTTAATGATTTGTTCTCAACTGTCATAACATATGTGAAACACCCAAATCAAACTCTTCAGCTTAAAAATTAAACAATTATCTGAATTAATCTATTTTTTGCACTATTTGACATTGTATTCATTGCTCCTCTATATGGGTATTTCTTTATATGAAAGTGACTTTTGCTTCCCCGTGTAATATCTTTGCGAATATTCATGGAATTGTCTTAAAATTTAATTGACTTCTTCATTTTGATAACATTGTCCAATAACATATGAAAGATACAAATTATTTTACCTAAAAAATATAATAAACTAGACAGAAAACACGCGTACTACGTGCGCGATTATATGATATTTTCAGATTTTAAGTAAAACATACATATAAGTTGTATTGCACTGAAAATTGGTTCAAAAATACTTTTTTCTAATTGGAAGGCACTGTTGCTTGATAGTACAATAATAATGATAATAACATCTAAATTGTAATACATAAAATATGCTTAACAGTGAAAATGAAAGGTTGAATTTACTTTTTGATCTTAGAAACATTTCTCTAGTCAATTTTAACGCGAAATCTGAATTTTTTGTATGTAATAACAATTTAAAAGTCTAGAATTCAGAATCTTTGACTTTGAGACGTTCAGATTAGTTTTTAGTTCCAAATGTTCAAATAATATTCGATTCGAATTGGTAATTAATTAAGTTCAGAAGTAATTTAATTTTTATCGTTTTTATTATTATTATTATCATCATACCATTAAGCCATTTCCCTTTTGGGGTAGGCGTGACTTGCTCGGTTGAAAAATAGTAAATAGGTATATAGGTATAAGGTAGATAGGTATATAGGTGTTAGGTATAGATATTATAGATTGATCTGAATTCTCGTGTTATTTATTTAAATGACACGTTCATTCCGCAACACTGCTCCGACCCAGGTTACTGATCAATCTCTTGTAAGTTTTCTTTATTTTGAAATTTGAATTTGAAATCATTCAATTTCGAAATTCTCCAGTTCGGAATAAAATTGTCCGATTTTTGACGCTCCGAATGAGAAATTATTAATTATAGTTTCAAAGATTTTTTAACCTTAATTTTAGTCAGGAAATAAAAATCCAAAGACGCGAACGCGCCGTGGATAATCGTTACTGCTTCATATAAACCATACAAGGAAAATATTTCAAGTTTCAGAAATTCAAAAATAATATTTAGATATCATCAAATATTCAGGTCGGAAGATTGCGATTTGACAAATCTCCAACTGAAGCTCTTTCCTTCCATTTCTCCCTTCGAACGACCCCTTTTTACATCTGCTGTCGCTGCCATCTTATCAGCAAGATAACAAAAAAAAAAGAATTTTTGAGAAAGGTTCTCAGTTAGGAAAGGCGATTTAACAAGCTACTTTGTACACGAGTGGGCCAGTGGATTGAACCCAATCCTTTTAAAGTCAGTTTATTCGAATCACTTCCCTCACATTCTTCAGGAAGTATTATCATTCATCTCCTTACCTTTTCCTTCATTCTTATAGAGGGTGGCTATTTTATTCGAGGAAAAAAAGTCTCGATTTTTTCCTTGTTTTCAGAAATTTTGCACGATCTTTAAAATAAAGAAATTCGTACTCTCAAAACAAAAATGTTTCTTTTCAAACTTTTGAAATTCAAGCCTAAAAACTTTTCAATCCTAACGTTCAATAAATTACATGAATTCAATGGAAGCCTTTGACACTTTTCGACTCAATAATTTTTAATCAAATGTCATTAAACTGAAAATGCTTGGATTTTTTCAACGATTTTTTTAGATTTTTACATGAATAAAATCCTAAAAATAAAACATGTCCCTTTGAAAATTCCGTACAAACTTGAAAAAATGTCTCACCTTTCAGCTGAATTTAAAAAATATCATTTATAGCTCAAATGTTTTCCCTTTCAACTCAATAAAAGTGTTTAAAAAAATGAAGTACCTCTTCTAGTTTAGAAAAACTGGAAAACAAAAATTTACTTCCTTCGAACTTGATAAAAATGTTTTAAATAACAAATTTCTCTCTTCCCATTTCAGAAGAAATTAAAACAAAAATTTCATTCTTGCCAACTTGATAAAACTCTTTAAAACAAAAAAATTGCTTTTTCCAATTCAGAAAAACAACTAAGAACCAAAAAATCCTCCCATCTCGCATCTTCTTCCAATTTAGAAGAAATTATAACCAAAATTTCCTTTCTTCCAACTGAATAAAAATTTCAAAAATAAAAGTTACCCTTCTTCAGTTCAGTAACAAGATTGAAAACAAAAAATTCTTCACTCAAACTCGATAAAAATCTTTTTGAAAAAATCTCCTCCCCTAACTCAGAAAAAGGTCATCCCCGTCAACTCAAGATAAATGAGGAAAACAAGAAAAGAGCCTCTTTCAATTAAAAAAATAAAAACCAAAATTTGCTCCCTTTCACTTCAATAAAAATCTTGAAATTTAAAAAAATGACCCTGTTAAAATTCAGAAACAATTGAAAACCGAAATTTCCTTCCTTCCAACTCAATAAAAATGTTAAAAATAACAAATTACCCTCCTACGATTCAAAAAAACTTTTGAAAATAAAGTTTTCCCCTTCAAGTCAATAAAAATGCTGAAAAGGAAACATGGCATTTAATAATTGAAAAAAAATAATAAAAATTTATGACGTCATCGGTAACCTTAGAAAATATTCTAGAAACTTAGCACAGACATGAACCAGTTGAGCTGTGTAATCGTCTCGATGTCGGTAACGTGTCGATAACAGTAATCTTGGATATGAAACCCCCTTATCAACTTTCAAGTGACTGAATAGATTCTTCTTAAAGAAACCACAAGATTTCCTGTTGAAAATAAAATCACTGTCATTTCTCGGGTTTTCCCGGTCTCAAAAAATGCCCGCTTTTCCCGGTTTCCAGGTCCAGTGGTCTCCATGTTATAACCGTTTTCTCCTGAGTTCCTGATTATTTGAATTTTTCAGGACATCATGTTTTGATCACAAGTTGCTATAGCAATATAGGGCTTCGTACCCCATAGGTACGCAGGAATTATTGATTCTCAGAGAATTGTAGGTTCCTGAACGAAGAATTGACCTGGAGTAACTTAGTCCTCATGTAATCGGTTGTTTGCTTCACAGCTTATTTCGAATGTTTCTACTCAATTTGCAGTTATCAGTCAGGCGTAAACGGTGTGCAAGCCACATTCTTGCAGGTCTAACAGGAACCGGAAGTCTACCGTTCACTCGGTTACTCGATTTACCGCTAGTTCTTTTTCGGTAGTGCTCCATCTGGAATTTTAAGTGTGATCTACTGTACTTTTCTTTTTGGTATGTAATTTTCTTGTCAGAGAACTTCCCAAAAGTGTTTTAGTGGATTAGGTGTAGCGTAATTCAGATAATTTTAGAATAAAAATACTATTTCGGAAAACTTTTTTTATGAGAGCAAAAAACCTTCGTATTATTTCAATTTTCCGACCAAAATTTGTTATATTCATTGAAGATAATTTCTAGCATTCCTGATTCGAAATTTTACTTTGAATTCACTGCTTTCTCAATAACGTAAAAGATCGCGCTGAAAGCTTTCAAATTAATTATTGAATGAATAATGTTTGAATTAAAAACTACAAAATGAATATTATTTGGTTTTGTCACCTGGAAAGGAATTTCAACAACCTAGCATTGAGGATTTCGAAAAATTTAAGTTTGAGTGGAATCTTTTGAAATCGTCTAATATGTTCTTCATGTTTTTAAAAAAGAATTTAAAATTTCGACGAATTCTCTCAATATTTTGGTATTCTCTAAAATAGCTTAGAATTTTACTGAACATTTTTTATTTCTCAAATGAAGAAAGAAAATCCTAAATGAATAAAATATTTTACAGTTTTCTTGAAAAATATGAATTCTTCTGGAATACTGTAGTACATTTTTGAATTATCTAACATGGTTTAGAATTTTATGGAACTTTGCTTATTTCTAATATTTAATAGAAATTCTGAAATATTCAGAATTATTCTAGAATATTCTGGAATGTTTTGGAATATATTTGAGTGTTCAAAATCAAAAATTTTATAGAGTATTTTAAGATTTTCTTGAATAGTCTTATAAAATTCTCTCTATTAATTTTGAAATTGATTTGCCTTGCCCAGAATATTCTTGATTGTTTTGATATGACCAGAATACTCTGAAACAAAACATTCGGAGTACCAAGATAATATAATTTTGCTGCATTTTCAAAATCTCAAATGTGGAAAAAAACCGAAAAATAATTACCGAAGTAGAAAATTTTCGAAAATGAAAATTCCCGAAGGAAAATAAAATTACCTAATATATTTATTCCTGAAAACTTAAAATCCGAATTTTAAAATTCCCGAAATCAGTAAATTGACGAATTTTCAAATACCCAAGAGTGTAGTACATAAATTACCGAATTTTTAGATTCCCTGAAAAAATACATTTACTAGTATTTTTCTTTTGGAATAATTTTTTAATTTATATGGGGTATATATTCCTAGTTGTACTATTACATCTTCTTGCTTTCGGGAATTTGATCATTCCAGGAATTTGAAAATTCGGGTTTTGAATCGGGAATAAATATTTTCGGTAGTTTTCTTTTCATTCGGGAATTTTCATTTTTCGAAAAAAGTTTTCAAAGTTCTAAAAAAGTTCTTAAATGTTCCTGACTTTTATAGGACTTTTTTTTTATTTTCCTGAAGTACCAGAAATCTTGAGGAATACTATGGGATTACCTACAATGATTTTGAATTTTATTGAACGTTCTATTATTTCAAAATTGTACTGAATAGTTTTTAAATATTGGAAGGTTTAGGAACATTCAAGAGAATATTTTGGAATCATTTACAATATCATTGTATATTGTTCAATTTTTTAGATTTTTTCACAATATTATTTAGCATTCTGAGAATATTCCATGATTTCCCTTATTCAAAAATATTATCCGAAGAATTGTTCAAAAAATTATTGTTAAAATTTTTTGGTCAATTGTAGAGTAATCGAATATAACGTGGTAAATCGCCTTGTGATACTTTCTTAATATTTAAGGATTTTTTTTCACATTAAATCCAATGATAAAAATAAAATATATAATGGGCTGATCTTTCATGAAATCAAAAAAGGATGACCTTTCATGAAATCTCATGGAATCCCTGTAAATCTTGGCAAACCATTGACATTCCTTGAATTCTTCCTGAAATTTGGTAGATTTCTTAAAATTGGTTAAATCTTATGAAATTTCCCTTTTTTGTTTATATGAATAACGTACATAATTGCTTTAAATCCCTTTGGACGATTAAGGTCTCTGGAAATTTCTCGAGATCATTTGGAAATTGTGGAAATTTCTCAAAAACTGTGGAAATCCCTTAAACTTCTTTGAGATTTCGTGAAACCTTTTTTAATCCTTGAAATCGCTTTGAATGATCAAATTCCCATAAAACTTTCTTATATCTTGGAATTCCACAAAATCCCTAAAAGTGCGTCGTAATCCGTCAGTACCCCCTGAAATCCCGCAAAATCTCTTAAAAACTAATTTTTTGAAATACCTTAAAATCCCTGAAAATTGACACGTGGTTACTATATTTTCAATTTCAAAAATAAAATTTTTAATTGTTGTAAAATTAGGTACTTACGAACGTAATGAATATGTAATGGAATTTAAATTTTTTTCAAATTGTTTTATTTTGTGGATAAATGCTTACTCATCACTTATTGGACCTAAAATGGTAAATTCTTGTAAAGGATCTCAAAGTATGAGTTCTAATAGAAACTTTCTAGACAGAACTTATTTTCTGCCTCGACTCACTTCGAAGATTTTACAAGTTAATGATGCACTTTTTACGTTATAATATAGGCTCAATGACATTGCACTGGGAACAATTCAATAAAGAAACTGAAATTATAAAGATTAGTTATTCTTGAAAGGAAGATACTAGAAATGAGTGGCTTTTTTAAGGTTATTTTCAAAACTCTTATCGAGAGCTGATCTTGTTTTTATGTCGCCATCTATCGGATATTGAGCTACTAAAAAGAATCCCTCAAAAAGAGTTCCATCGAATGCCAACTTTTAATTGAGCCGCAAAATTAGTGATTACCGAACTTTCAGTTTTTCTGTGGACATTTCTAGAATATTCTGTAATAAGTTTTTTCTAGAACGTTATAGAATTTGCTAGTCAATTTTTAATTCTAATTATGATGTTCCTACAATGCATAAAAACTGCATGAGAGAAATTCTTATACGAGGTTTTTCCGAAAAGTATCCGACCTTGTGCTATAACATTGTACCTAGTTGTGGCATTGCCAAAAACAGGTATTTACTCTCCTACTAACACAATCCTGCGAATCTTCAGTCGACTAGTGTACATAGTTCCGTAAATATCTAACCACGTACGCGTCGCATTTCGGGATGACGAAACGTACCGAAAACACTTTGTGCATTCAATTTTGCCAAAAACTTGTCAATTTATGCTGGAAACCCATCGTTATGATTTCAAAAGTATGTGGTGATGTGCCTATGAATGATACTCAAATTCAAGATTGGATTTCTAGAAGTAGAGGAAATAAAACAAACTGCGACTAAGCAGCTGTTAACTATATCAAAATGTGACTTCACGGAGTGTTTTCGAAAGTGGAAGGATCGCTGGAAGAAACTTGCGGCTTCCAAAGGGAAGTACTTTGAAGAGAATATCATCACCATTAATCAGAATTTGGTCTCACTCCAGCTACACCATAAGGTCGGATACTTTCCGGACAGACCTCGTAGATTAGAAAAAGTTGCTGTTATCAAATGTGCTCGACAAGTATTCTTTTTTCCCCTCTATTTCTAGAAACTCCCCCATACGAAAACATCTGTAGTCCCGCAGATTTGGTATTTAAATTTGAAAACACTGAAATAAACCACAGAAAAAATGCGCCTGTTACAATGCATTATTAAATATGTGAGTAACAATAAAATTCAACAATATCGCAAACGTGGTCGAGGATTCATGAAAACGTCCGTATTATATGTGCGCGGTCGAGAACCCCGACCGCGATAGTCGGTTATCTGTTGCACGTTTTCCTTATCTCGTAGGTATATATGTACTTGCTTGCCTTCCCATGTTCGTATAGTAGGTATATTACACACTTGCGTAGTATACGGTAAGTAGATATACACACATTTCCGATACCTATGTTACGCATCAGCTATAATATAAGCGCACAGCTGGCGCTCTGTGCCCGGCTTTTCAAATGGAACATGACGCTTTGAGCACAGGCACAGGTGCTCAATGAATATTTTAATGTAAGTGCTCTTCTCGAGTAGTTCTAACTCCACCATCCAGGCTTCCACCGTTCATTGTTGAGTCTCATGTTTAACTTATGCTCTTCAATTTCTACGAAGTAAGACGCTGCATAGGAATTGTGACCGATATTTCGGTATATATATATATATTTTGCCTTCCCTCGTGAAAAGAAATACCAACTGAATATCGTTTCCAGAGTATATTCAAACAGGGTTTGGTATTTTTCTTGTATGTACCTCTCAGCTTATGCCTGCATTACTTTTAGGCTAAAAATATTAGACACTACACACTGGGCACCGGGACATCGTAAATACGTACTTAGGTTGTACCTATGTGTCATGTGACTTGACGTCTTTGAGATATCCTTTCGAATTTTCCATGTCTTCAAAAGATCTTCAGAACGTCCTTAAGACATCCGCCAAATGACGTCAATAGGTTGACTTCCTTGGATTGCGGAAATAGACACCAATTTTTCTGTTTAGTACATGCATAGCTGTTTTTACCAGCAACCAATCTAGCTGAAGGTCCTGAAGGACCTTATCTGACTCATTTTCTGCTAGATTCATATAGCATGATCTAATTCCTGGTTTATTTTTTAGGACTTTAGGCAGAAAATATGACACTTCAACATTGCTATCCTAATAATAATAAAAGTTTTCCTTTGTAAATTCTAATGTTCCCTTTATGCCTTGACCTTCATAATGGGGACCTCATCGAAAGGGGCCGCCATTTCCAGGGAACACGTATGAAATATTGTTCTAATGAGTCATCTGTTATAGATTAAAATGTTGTGACCCCAAAAATGTATGATTTTGCAATAAATTATTTGCAACCAGGAAATTCGGAACCGATAGGTCTCCACTACTAGAAGCATCTGAAATTTTCCATAAAAAAATGGCCGAGCTACGTGTAGCGAAATTTTGGTACAAATAGCCGGATTTTTCCGGTACGAATAGGGGGAAGCTGGGGAAGGGGCTATTTGCACCGAAACTTCTTTATGCATAGCCGTATTTTTTCTGTACGTGTAGACGCTCCCTAAAAAGATAAAAAATTTAATTTTCTACAACTATCTAGTAAACTGTTGGAGATAGGAATAAATGGTGAAAATTTTGAGATTTTCCATCCAAAATGAAAAATGATTTTGCGTGAATAATAAATATATAAGCAATATTGTTGATGCATAGCGATTAAACACCGCGAAGATAAATAATTTAATTTGTCAAATGTAGAGAGGATTAGTGGCGACAGTTGGGGGCCTTGTGGTGGCTTTGGAATAATATGGATTTTAACTGTGAGGTTCGAATGCTTTCTCAGTGAGAAAGGACTATTAAAAGTTGAATTTAGTGCAAACCAATAATTATTATATTAATGAAAAAGTTGGAGAACATATTGAAAAAATGTCTATGCTGTGTAGCTTCAATTAAATTTTTACTATTAACATTTTGCTGGACAGTGGATGAATTTTTATATGAGAGATGCAAGGAACCAATTTACACAATTTTTGACTTCACCATTGATGTTTTTCCCTTTTTCACATCCCCCCCCCCCCCTATGAAAATTCATGCCCTATAACGAAAACTTTGATAGAAAAAATCAAATTTGAAGATGAAATTTCAATAAAATAGTTGAATCCTCAACAAAATTTATAATGTTCAACCAGAAAGTTGCATTTATAACTAAAAAAGATGGAATTTCAACTAAAAAGGTGTATTTTCTCTCAATGATGAAAAAAAATTATCCAACATGTTGAATTTTCCAGAGAAAATGTCGCTTTTTCTGCAAAACAGTTGAATTTTCAACAAAAAAGTTAATTTTGAACAAAATGATTGAATTTTCACAAAAATCGTTAAAGTTTCACCAAAAGAATGACTTTTTGATAAAATTGTTGAATTCTTAACAAAATAATTAAATTTATAACCAAATCGTTGAAATTTCAACCAAAAAAATTAATTTTCAACCAAGAAGATTAGTTTTCCATAAAAGAAACTAATTTTCAAAAAAAAAAAAAATGAATTTCAAACAAGTAGTTGAATTTTCAATATGCGAAAATGATTTTCCAACCTAAAATGTAATAGTTAAATATTCATTTTAAAACTATTTTCTTTCTTAATTAAAAATTTCCAATCAAGATAAGAAACGGGTATTCAAAAGAATATTTAAATTTCAAAGCAAAGAAATTAATTTACAACTAAAATGAATAATCTTCAACTATGAAGTTTTCTACAAAAAAATGCATTCTCAACGAAAATGTATTTCTGCCAAAAAAGATTGATTTTAAAAACAAACAGAAGAATTTCCCATTTAAGAATTGAATTGTCAATTCAAAAATATGAATTTGGAACAAAAATGTTAATTTTTAAAGGAATAGTTGAGTTTCTACCGTAATAGTTGATTTTTCAACACAAAAAGACAAATTTGCAACCCAAAAGAATGACTTTATCAAAATTGTTGAGCTTTCAAGCGAATAATAAAATTTTCAACCAAAAAAGATCAATCCTCAACCGCAAATATAATAGTAGACTTTTTAAGCGAAAAGATTTGAAGAAATAATATCCAACTAAAATGTTGAATTTTCGAGCAAAAAGGACGAACTTCTTACAATATAATATATATTCTACCCGAAAGAATGATTTTTCAACAAAAAATTGTTGAATTTTCCACTAATAATAACATGTTCAAATGAAAAAAATTGATTCTCAATCGAAAATATAATAATATACTTTTTAACCGAAAATAATTAAAGAATTAACTTTGACCAAAAACGGTTCGATTTTCTTATTGTGTTTCTAAACTGAGAAAAAGGGGAACTTTTTTGAAAGATAGAAATGTCTATATAAGAATCATATTCAAAAATAAGCTTTTAATCAACGAAATTTCTCTTGTCTCGAGAAATTACGAGTTACAAATGAAAAACGATTTTTTTTTGTATTTTTGACTGATCCTCAAAAATAAGCTTTTTACACAAGATCCGTAAGAATCCGTTTACATAGGACCCGTAAAAATAGAAACAAAAGTGTTGTTTGAAACTTAACAATATTCAGGGTTTTCTTTAGTTTATTAAAAAGAGCATAACAAAATAAAATAAAATAAAATTGTTGGCAACTTTAGGTATAAATGACAAAAGCGCATATGTCGTCATTTTTTGAAATATTATTATATTTCGACAAAAATAATGGTGTCTTACTTTTTTCCATCTTAAGTTACACACTTCAATAAACTTCACGAAAAAAACAGAAATTTCCATACACAAAAATTAAAAATTGAAAAATATTCAATCGTTTAGAAGTCTTTTTTTTTGTTTCTTCCACACAGAAACTTTTCAGTGCTACTACGAATAAATCTAATCTTAGTAATATTTTTAGGGTGATGGGGGGGGGGGGGGGAAAGCAAAACTTAAATTATCTTACATGGGGAAAGAGGGTGTTATTAATTTAAGAAAAACACCTTATGTAATTTTTGGATGACCCCTTCTCATATTATAATAGTACAAAGTAATGGAAAATTTTGATATTAATTCATTCTTGTCTTCTGTTCTAGAATCAATATTTTTTTAATATTAATTTTTTTTCAATAATGAAAAAATGCTCTCTTGCTCTGCTGGAATCCGAACCCAGTTCTTTCAGATTGAACAAAGCTTTTTTCACAATTTAAAAAAAATCAATACTTAAAAAATATTCATTCTAGACCAGAAGGCAAAAATGAATTATCTTAAAAATCATTTACGATATTCACCTGGTAAAAAACCATAACATCAAAAACAAGTTTAAAGTGATATGAGCTGAAAATAATGAGGAAATTTGCAAGATGACAACGGAATAAATTAGAGTGATCGTTATTATAAATTACAAACAATTAGTGAGGCAGTTTAGAATAAATATTAAGTAGATGCTAAACGCAATATTCCATTATCTTATTCACTCTATTGCTAAAGCCTTATCTACTGTAATTTAGTTTTACTGCGGTTTCGAACTGGAGAAGTTTTAATTGCAATTCATTATGCTGAAAGTACCGCAACTTTAAATTTAAAGTTGTGGTAACTTTCAAGTTTGGATGCTTTCCAATTCTAGAGTTTGAAATTAAATCGCTTTTAAATAGGAAGAATTTATAACTTAAATATTCACGAGAAAAAAAGCAGTTGTCTATCGTTACCAGCAGATTAATTCACTCATTGATAAAACGTATTTGAAATTAAAAATTGTATTGTTATTTGAGACAGTACCTTACGAGGTACATATTCCATTTTTTCAAATTTATGGAATCTAAAACCCTTTTTTTTTAGAGAAAAATTGCTTTATTGTTGTATATGATTTACAGAAGCTTCCTTATTATAGCGAAAAGATTCCAGTAAATTCAATATGAATGACATAATTTTTTACACTTTCTTACAATTCTTCCAATGGGCAGATTATTTTTTCATTTACAAAATATGACTCTCCGCGTATGTAATATCTATCCCCGTACTTTTAATATTTTTTCACATTTGAAAAAAATAAAAAATACATTTTCAACGCATTTCCGGATAAGCTATTTATCAAGGTAGAATTAAATTCGACTAATTGAATTTGATTCGAATTTTCCATAAGGCTCTATTTACCGCGTTTTCTGGGCATATTTCTCATATAAATGTATCAAATTATTTCGTTTTTATTAAAAAAATTTTTTTTGAAGTACAAGAGTAAGAAAAATGTGACATATATGTTAATGATGAAATGTAGCACAAACGGTTAATTTTTAATAGTCCTATTAAAAATTTGAGCTTCTCTTCACATACTGGTCCTCTAATATCACAAATTCCACTTCACAACCTCACTGATCCTGTAAATTTGACTTTGGTCCCAGAATTTTTCTTCCCGTATAATTATTTGATTAAATTTTCAAAATTTCCGCTAATTGTGACTAGCGGCTGAAAACCATTCTTTGGTTCAAAATTCAAGTACTTAGTTCAAACTGGAACTACTTTCTTAAAAAATTAATTTTATTGTTGATGATTCATCATTTTAGTAAAAAAAATTGTTTGTTCATAATTTAACTGCTTTGTTAACTTTTTTTAATTATTTTTTTCATCTGAAAATGTCTGTGTTGTGTTGAAACTTTGTTGGAGATTCAGATTTTTTGTTAAAAATTATTCTTTTTTGGTAGAAAATTAATCTTGTTGGTTAAGAATTCATTTCTTTGGCTAAAAAATCTTTTTTCCATTCAAAATTTAACAGTGTTGTTAACATTTTTTTCAATTATTTTTTTTAACTGACAATTTAACTATTCCATCTATGTTTAAACAGTTATCTTCTGAACCTAAATATTCAAGTATTTGGTTGAAAATTTCTTTATTTTGTTGAAAGTTTGTTGGAGATTCAGGTATTTTGTTAAAAATTATTCTTTTTTGTAGTAAATGAATCTTCTTGGTTAAAAAATCTTTTCTTTTTGTTCAAAATTTAACGGGTTTGTTAACATTTTTTGAAATTATTTCCTTTCTAACTAAATATTTAACTATTCCATGTTTGTTTAAACAGTTATCTTCCCCGGTTGAGAATTCAACTATTTGTTTGAAAATTTCGGTATTTTGTTGAAACATTGAAGGTGACTCAGGTATTTTGTTAAAAATTATTCTTTTTTGGTAGAAAATTAATCTTTTTGGTTGAAAATTCATTTCTTTGGTTGAAAATTAGTTCTTCATGATAAAGTAATTTTTTTACGGAAAATGTAACTAATTTTTTATGATAGACATTTAATCTTGTTGGCAGGAAATTCATTTTTTTGTTGAAAATTGAACTATTTCGTTAAAAAATGTATGTCATTTGCCCAAAAACTTATTTCTCTAACTAAAAAATAAACTATTCTATTTTCCATTGAAAATTTAAGGTTCATAGTTGAAAACTTATCTGTTTTGTTGAAAATTGGTCTTTTTTGTGGAAAATGAAACTTTTTGGTTCAAAATTCATGTATTTTGTCAAAAATTATAATTCTTTTCATCAAAATTAATATTTTTCGTTGAAATTTGGTTTCTTTGTTTAAAAATTAGTTTTTTTAGTGAAAAATGATTTTTTTAACCCAAAATTTAAGCATTTCATTCTTTGTCGATTATTTTATAGACATTTAATATTTTTTGTTGAAAATTTATCTGTTTGGTTGGAAATTTAACTACGAGTATTTCCTTGAAAATCTGTTTTGTTTAGTTTAAAACTTGTCTACTTTTGTTGAAAATTTATCTTTTTTTAGTTGAAAATTCAACAACTTTATTAAAAATTCGTCTTTTTGGTAAAAAGTTCACCTTCTGGATTGAAAATTCAACTGTTTGGTTGAAATTTTTTTTTTAATGAAGATGAACCATTTTAGTTAGAAGTTGATTTCTGCGGTTAAAAATGTATATATTATTGTTATTACTTATCATTCATTATTATATATTATTATACATTATTCATATATTATATATTGAAAAATCTTTCTTAGTTGAAAATTCAACTGAAGGTTTCATTTAACAGTTTTTCATTGAAAATTGAATTTTTTTTTCGTTTTTTCAACACTTTTTTGTTAAAAATTAATTTTTTATCAAAAATTGATCCGTTTAGTTGAAAATTTAACTATTATTTTGAAAAATCCCTTTTTCTTGCCTGCAAATGAATTATTCTAACAGAAAATGTAATAATAAAAATGTACATCAATAAATCTGAAATTTTGGTCAGTTCTATCCTGCACACAAATGTGACATTTTTGTCACTTTTTTTTGACTTAAACTCAATTCTTAATCATGTGTGTGAATTTGGCAACATTCCTGTCTTCGAATTTTTCGAATTACCCAATCAGCATTCAGGAAAAGCGACAAGAATACTTTCGAGATTTTCGTGAAACACTTTTTTGTTAGAAAAATATTTTGTAACTAATTAACTGTCAAACTAGAAAAAACGCTAAATAAATTTTGAAAGCGCTTTCTCACGCAATGAAACAGTAATTTTGATAAAACATCAATTTCGCACATCTTCAGAATGTAAATTTCTCAAATTCTTTCTCAAGGAGATCTTTTCAGTTCCATTATGCCTTCACATAGAATCGGTTTTCATAATTTAAACAAAAAATTCTGTAAGACAGACAAATTTTTTTTCTGCGTTGTAAGAAACTTTTCAAATAATTATTTATCAAGAGGAGTTTCGAGCGCATAAGGCAACAAATTAAAAAAGAGTGGTTTCTGTATAAAAAAGTAATTTTGAACTTTTCTGAAAATACTTTCATCCTAATGGGTTCCAAATGGGACCTTTTTCACTCAGATGTTAGATTTCTTCTTTGTGTAACTCCCCAACAGTTTTATCTTCAATTTTGTAATATTTCCAGGAAATATTGAATAACCACGCAATTTTGGATGATGTAATCAATAGTAGTTAATTTCGTGTACACTGAATAGAGGAAGGCTCGAACGACTGACAACTGACTTTTGTTGGTTGCAGATGTCGCCTATAACCGGATGCTTTTAAGCCCATAGGATACACAGTGCACACATACATATACAAAAAACATAAGCATATCCAGTGCTGGTTTACCCATTAGGAAAAGGTAGGCAAATGCCTTTTTCTTTTTTTTTTTTTTTAGTAGGGGCACCAAGACTTAGAAAGAAGTCCCGAAAGAAGTCAATTTTTGGATTTTTCTTACAGAAAAACTCTTCATTTATAATATTGCGTGTGTAATTTTTAGATTTGATGGAAAATACAATTTTCAATTTAAAATAAAAATTTCGAAAAAAATTATGTATTTTTGAAGTTTTTTTTTTTTGTGTTTAAGGTTATATGAATATAATTATCCTAAGATTCTTGAGAAAGTTAGGAAAGATTTTTGAAGCTTTAAAATAGATGTCAAATGAAAATTTCAACAAGAAAGTTAATTGGCAACGAAATATTTGAATTTGCTCCCAAAGAGGTGAATTCTCAATAAAAATGTAACAGTTGATATTTCAATAAAAAAAGATTTTACTTTTGAATCAAAAGCGGACGAATTTTTGACATAATATATGAATTTTAATACAAATATTTTCATTTTCAACCCAAGAGATGAATTTTCAATGTGAATGATGAATTTTAAATCAAAAAATATGAATTGTCAACAAAAAATATGAATTATCAACAAAAAATGTAATAGTTGATATTTCAGTCCGAAAATATTTTACTTTTCAATAAAAAAAGGAGAATTCATCCAAAACAGACGAATTTTCAATAAAATAGTAGAATCCTCAACCAAAACAGATTAATTTTCAGCTAAGAAGATTAATTTTCAACCAGGAAGATTAATTTTCTGCCAAAAAAGATGAATTTTGAACAAAGTACATGAATTTTGAACAAATTATTTACACTTTTAACCACAGAGATGAATTTTAAACTAAAATCATTCATCTTCAACCAAAAAAGAGAATTTTCAATGAATAAATTCCACTTTTAACCCAATAATTATATTTTCAGCCAAAAAGATGGATTCTTATCGAAAATTTTGATAGTCGACATTTAATTTAAAAATATTTTACTTGCAAATAAAAAAGAGTCGAGTTTATCAAAACAAAGAGGAATTTCCATTAATATTGTTGAATCGAAAAAAATGAATTTTCAAACAACTTTCAAAATTTCAAAAATTGAATTTTCAAAAAATTTGAATAATTAAAAAATTTCGAATTATCCCAGGAATCTGAAAAGAAAATTCTTTTATCATCTTGACACCTTCCAAAATCCTTAAAAATTTCCAACGTTTTATTTCGAAATCTTCAAAAATCTGTATTTTGTTTTTAAAATTTGCAGTCTCTTAAAATTTTAAATTATTTTTCGAATTCTTTCAAAACTTTTAAATATTTTTTGAACGGACTCAAATGTTTCTTATAATTTTGAAAAATATTTCAAATTTAAAAAAATGTTGCCTTAAAATCTTCTAGATTTTTTTTCGACATTTTTAGAAATCTTTTGGAATGTTTTGAAACCTTTTTGAATCTTCTTCAAAAATCAATTTTTCAAAATGTAGATCATTTAAAGTTTTCCTAGTAAGCTACATTTTGTTTACAATTCATTGAATCTTTTCAAATTTCAAACTTTTTGAATTTTTTCAGAACTTCAAAATATTTTTTAAACATAAATCTAACTGTCTCAATATTTTGAAAAATCTTTCAAAATTTTTAAATCTTGCCTCAAAATCTTTCAGATTTTTTTTCGATATTATTAGAAAGCTTGGGAAATGTTTTGAAATTCTTTTTAATTCACTCGAAAAATTGAATTTTCTGAATAATAAATCATTTGGAATTTTCGCAGGAACCTTGAGAAGATTTTTTTATCCTTTTGAAACTTCTTCAATTTCTGCAAATGCTACTATTTCAACATTTTTTTATACAAAATCCGTTCTTTTGGATTCAACATTTTTTGTGTGAAAAAGTTCATAGTCGAAAATTCATGTTTCTTGGTTGAAAATATAATATAATGTATAAAATATAATAAACCACTTTGTTAAAAATTTATTTTTTTAGGGCTGATCTCTTTGATTGAAAATTTGAATGTTTTGCTGAAAATTAATCTTTTTGAGTCAAAAATTGGTCTTTATTGGTAGAAAAATAATCTTGTTGGTGAAAATTTTTTCTCTTTTGATTAAAACTGCAATTTTTCGGTTTAAAATTAACTTTTTCGTTGGAAATACGTATTTTGGGGTTGAAAATGCTGTCTTTTGGCTTGAATGTTCAACAATTTCTTTGACATTTTTTCCTGTCTTGGCTAAAAAATCTTTATTTGTTGAAAATTCGTCTCTCTGGTAGAAATTTATTAATTTCGGGTTGAAAATTCAACTGTTTTGTGGAATTTTTTTTTTTATGTTTACCTACTTTATTAAACATCAATTCTTTGGTTGCAGAATTGCAGATTCATCATTTTAGTTAAAATTTAACTCTGGTTCAAAATTCACCTCTTTATTTGAAATTTTTTTTACTGAAAATCAATAATTTTCAGTTGGAAATTAAATTATTTGTTTGCAAATTGATGTATTTTGTTTGAAATTTGTCTCTTTTGGTAGAAAATTAATTTTCTTTGTTGAAAATTCGTCGTTTTGGTTAAGAATATTCATCTTTGTAGTTTAAAAGTTAAACTATTTCGTTAAAAAATTAACTATTTTGCTGAATTTTTTTTCGAAAATTCAACTATTTTGTTGAGAATTCGTTTTTTTGTTGTTGTTGTTGTTCGAATACCAAGCTTTGATATTATATACAGCAAGTAAATATTGAATTTTAAAAGTTTCATCAAATTGTTTTTAAAGCTGAAAAGAAGAGAAATTCTGAACATTTTCTATCTCAGCGTCGTGATATTTCACCTCGATAAAATGAACAATGCCAAAAAAAACGTTTTTTTTTTTCTATAAAATCAGACTTTAGAGGCATATGAGAAATTTCGCATATGACACTTTTTCAGTCCCACTACACCTACAATTTCTACTATGTTTCGTGGGAAGTATTTTTTTTATGTGAATGACTGTATTTTTTGCGGTATATGATAAATAATGTTCATTAAGGCCTATTCCGCTTCTTTTGGTGTTGAAAAATTTTTTTATTCCAAAAAAATGTTGTCGACATGTTTGAACCTGTAATTTCAGGTCCTTTTCAAGGCATATTCTACAAGGAAAAATACATGTGTCAAGAAAATTATAAAATGGAGATTATTTAATCTATATGTAATCCAGACTGCAAAAAAATACATTCATCTATATACTGGCCTTAAAATTTAAACATCAAACATGAACAACGAAGGATTTTACAAACGAATGAAAGAAGAACATGGGGATCATGCAGTCTGGACTACATATAGATTAACTAATCTCCATTTTATAATTTTTTTGACACATGTATTTTTCCTTCTAGAATATGCCTCGAAAAGGACCTGAAATGACAGGTTGAAACATGTCGGCAAACTTTTTTTGTAATAACAAAATTGTTTAACACCAAAAGAAGCGGAATAGGCCTTAATGAACATTACGTATTTTTTTATTGTGAAAAATTACCTGGAAAAATGTATTTTTTTGTCTTGGAAAACCTGGAAAAGTCCTGGAATTCTTGTTTGAAGAAACGCTAGAGACCCTGAATCACCCTATTTTATTTTTAATTCAGGCGTTTGTAAAATAAAATTGAAAAAAGATTGACTCAAAAGGTGGTTTGGGTGTTCGTGTTTGCTACGTCACCCTGTAGGGTGTAGGGTAAGCTTTGTGTGATAATCTGGGACGAAGAAGGGGAGGGTTAATACTGTAATATAGTTTTTAAACGGCCCAAAATAATTATAAGTTTTACGACACACATATTTTGTAATTACACATGTACATATAGATTGCTGCATTGCGTGTTCCGTACCTCAAACATGCATCCACACATGTTTTAGCTTACGAGCATCGACCATAACGTAATGAGCTGACGGGTGTCGACGGTAGACGACCAGATAATTGTTATTTCAGGGCGTGTGATTATTGTTTCTCAATGTAACCGCGAGAAACACAAATATTCAAGAACCGTGGGGAAAAACAATTAAATAACCGTATTAAGTAAGATTCCTTGCGAGCAGATGGTTGTTCGAAACAGGAAATGTGACCGAAATGAACAACCTGTTTTGATAGCTTCGAATTTGAAATTATATTAGGTCGCAGGTATTCTTCTTTGTCAGAAAACCAAGTAGTGGGGCAAAAGTACAAATTGAATCCGATTGGAGAACACAGTGAGCTGATTCAAGGGCTTTTATACTAGAATCGGATTAAATTGGCCATGTTTTTCCTTTATAAGGTGGAAGACTAGACTTGGAGAGGAAAGCTTTCCTCCAGATTTTGCTTTCAATTTCAGGGGAGTCGAATTGGAGAGTTAAGGCGCTTCTCTTTTTGTGAATCTGATAAAAATGTAATTGAGGATAAGATTTCTTGCGGTAAAATGTAAGGTACATTCTTGGAGAATACATCATTTTAATTGACTCTACAATGCTGTTTTGCATTCCTTTATGGCAACATTCTAAGGAAACTTTACATATATCTAACTTTCATTTCAGTGGAATGAAAATAATTTATTCATTTAAGACATCTTTTGCAATTTATAATTCCAAAATTAAAGAAGCATTTAAAACTGAAAAGTTTATAATTGAAAAATATTTAGTTTTAAAACTGCATAATTTTATAACTCAAATATTTCGAATTGAATAAATCGAAATCAATTGAATCATCTGAATGAATTGGTCAGGAAAAGTCCGAGACTTTAAAAATTTTGTTTGGAAAAGTCAGGAAATTTTTATAAGAGGCACATTAAATAACTGTCAAGGATAATAAATTTGAAATTTCTTAATTTTAATTGGAATTAACAATTTTCCAGGACTAAAATTCTGCTTTTTGAATATTAATAGTCAAGAAAAATAGAAAATTGCTCAAAAAAAAGTTAGGGAATTCTGAAAATGAAATTTGCGGCAATTTTTGGGTTGAAAATTCAACTATTTTCACAGACAATAAACTTTTTTCATTGAAAATTCATATTTTGATGTTGAAAATTCGTCGTTCCGGTTAAAAAGTTTATCTCTTTTGGTAGAAATTTCATATTTTTGTGTTAAAATTGCAACTATTTAGTTGAAAATTATTCTTCCTTCCTTGAAATTTCAACTATTTTGATTGAAAATTTGTCTTTTTTGGTTGAACTCAACTGTTTCTTATTTAAAATTAAAAACTTAATTACTCGGTTAATTGTTGAACCGTTTTGTTAAAAAGTTTGATTGAAACCCAATCTTATATGTTGAGAATTCCACTATTCCGGTATGAAATCAACTACTTTGTTGAAAATTCATATTTTGCTGTAACAATTTAACTGAATTTTTTGTTGTTAAAAAGACAACTATTTTCTGAAAAATTTTGCTTCCCGATTTGAAAATGCATATCTTTTGGTAGAAATTTATTATTTTTGGTTGAAAATACAACCATTCAGTTGAAAATTATTCTTCCTTGGTTGAGGATTCAACTATTTTGTTTGAAAATTCGTCTTTTTTAGTTGAACTCGACTGTTTCCTATTTAAAATTATAAATTCAATTTCTTCGTTAAAGGTTGAACCGTTTGGTTAAAAAATCATGTTATTGTTAAAAATTCACCTTTTTTGTTGAAAATTAATTTTTTCAACTGAAAATTTAACTATTCCAGTTACAGATTCATTATGACAGTTTCAAATCCACCTCGTTGGTCAAAAGTTTAATTACTTTGTTGAAAACTAACTTAATTTCGTTCAAATTGAATTTACGATACAACATTAATTTATTTTGTTAAAAAATCATATTTTTAGTAGAAAATTAATATTTTCGGATTAAAAATGCAACTTTTTAGTAAAAAATTCGTCTTTGTGCTTGGAAATTGGTATTTTTTGGTTTAAAGTTAAATTACTTTGTTGAAAAATCATTTTAATCGTAGTGGATTCATCAATTTAGTTTTGATATCATCTCTTTGGCTGAAAAACTGGACTATTTTGTTGAAAATTTGTTTTTGTCTTTGGTGAAAATTAATTTTGTTTACTGAAAACTCAATCTTTCAATTTTTGGTTAAAAACCTATCTTTTTTTGTTGAAAATTCGATTGATGGTTTTAAAATGCATGTACCTTGATGAAAATTCGTCGTTTTGGTTGAGAAATCATCTTTGTAGGTTTAAAATTGGACTATTTTGTTGAAAATTTATTTATTTTGTTGAACATTCAACTATTTTGTTGCAAGTTTAACGCTTTAGTTGAAAGTTCAACTAATTGGTTGACAATTCGTTTTTTTGTAGAAATATATATTACATTTATTGTTGAGAAATAATCTTTTTGTTGAAAATTAAACTATTTTTGGTTGAAGTTTAATCTTTTTTGTTTGAAAATTTGACTTTTTGGTTGAAAATGCATCCTTGAATGTAGAAAAGTCCAGTATTTTGTTGAAAATTCAATTCTATCTTTTTTATTTGAAAATTCAACTAATTTTTTGACTCCTTTCGCATTGAAAATTAATATTTTATGGTAAAAAAATAACCTTTCCTGCTTTGAATAAATAAATTTAAAAAAATTCTGTGTTAAGAATGTTAGAAGATTAAGAGTTTGGTCTTTGAATATTAATGGTGAGGGAAAATGAAAAATTAGAGCAAAATCGGGTAAAAGTCAGGGAATTTTTAAAATTATTTTTGGGACCATCCTGCTAATAACAAATTTATATATCCCTCATATAAAGAGCATATTCAAGGCACACTTAAAGTGAAAAAGCCACAGTACAGAGCATCCTTCCACAATCCCACATTGTTCGAGAAAATTACGTTATTACTTTGTCGGCTTATTACGCTCATTACGTAGGGTCAATATACTATAACTACCGACATATTGCATGATATCATAGTCGTGAATCTAAATAGGTACATATATTTTGAATAAAGCAATCTATTTACAGTATAAGCATTTAATAAACACGCAATTTAACTTTTATTATACAAAATTAAGTATTTTTATTTCAATTATCATCTCATAAAATCACTTTTAACATTACTTCTATGAAAGATAAATTTTTGTTTTGGCTATTGAATTAAACTGATTGGTAACTTTGTTTCGTGCAATCATTGTTTTCACGAATGAATCAGAAGTAAATGAATAAAAATCCAGAGAGGTAAAAATTTAAAACAATTTATTGTGAACTGCAGGTTTTAGTAGAGGATTCAGAACATAGTAAACTGGCTCGGTGAAACAATAACGACTACAGCAGCGGCGAGTGCTGATTGGGTCTAATCCGTTTAATTCGGGGAATGAGTTTCAGTGGACCATTTTAATTCGAGTTCGTTTTCCTCATGAAGTGGCCTCCTTAACTTCACGTCTCAAGTGCCTTCAGCTTGCTTCAATCCCTCGCCATAGATCGTTTATGTGAGACTTTACGACCAATCGAAACTTTTTTTCGTTGTTCGACCCTCACTCTTGAAAATATTGTTTCCAAGACAATTGCTATGAACTTTTCTCAACAAAGTATCGAGAAACTTGAAGACACTAACATGATTATTATCATGAGAAACAATAATAATAAGTCACGTAGGAAATATATAGACAGGCCTTAAATGTATTGCACTTTCGTAACCAATAAGAATTGTGAAAGTGTCAGATTATCACCAACCTTATCAGCATTAATGGTTTTTAAATTCACTTTCCTGAAATCAGTGAAAGTGCATTGGTGAACAAGTAATTTCGGTTGCTTTATATATTGCCAAGTACCGAAGTAATTATTTGTTTTATTTAATCAACATGTACACTGAGAAAAAATACTATATTCTCAATAAATATACTATTGAAACGAGGAACCTTATTCAAAAGCAGATATTTGTTTCAGTAGTAGTGCTATAAATTCTGTAATATACACGTTTGAATCAATTGAATGTCTGCTTCTGAACGTGGTTTATTGATGCAATAGTACATTTTATTGAGAATGTAATCTTTTTTTCTTAGTATATGTTAATGGCGAGCGCCCTTTTTTATAGAGGGCAGGCAATTATGGTCTTAGCATGTAGATGTGCATACATATAAAATGAAATTTTCTTTGTTATACAGATTTTTTTCTTTATCAAAGATTGAAAAACTGAAAATATTTCATTTTGTAGACCACTATGCTGGAATCTTTTGTTTCAAAACGATTGTCTTTAAAGATGGTATGTTGAAGTGTCGCTTTTTGTTACCAATGGTTAAAAAATATTAAAAAAGGAAATTTCATTTCGTCGACAACTATCCTAGAAACATTACTTTTAGTCTTATATTTTTCAGGGAAGACTCAAATTATAGGTCTTGGCATCTAGATGCTCATAAAAAAGTAAAATTTTCTATGTAATAGTGATTTTTTTTTTTGTCACCAAAGGTTGAAAAATAAGAAAAATGAAGAAATTCGGTTCTTCAGGCGTCTCTGCCGGAAGCTTTTCTTTTAGTTCGATTTTTTCGCGCATAGTTCAGATTGAAGTTTTTGACATGCAGATATGCTTTAAAAAATAAAATTCAGCATGTCCTGGTATTGATTTTTTGTTAATAGTGCGTAGAAAAGTAAAAAATTCGAAAATGAGGAAGTTTTGTTTTCTTAGGTAACTATACTGGAATCTTTTCTGTCAGTCCAATTATTTCAGAGCTGTTACAGATTGAAGGTTTTAACATGCTGATGTGCATTGAAAAATAAAATTGACGATATAAAGATGTATTTCTTTTCTATTGTTAGTGTATACAAAAATCAGAAACCAAGGGAATTTCGTTTCTTTATCACTAAACTGGAAACTTTTCTTCTAGTATGATAGTCTTAGAAGATAGCTGAAATTAAAGATCGCAGCATGTAGATGTTCGTCAGAAAATAAAATTTTCTATGCTTAAGTGATGTTTTTTTGTTGATAGAAATTAAAAATTAAGAATGATGACATTAAAGGTCCTGGAATGTCGATGTTGACTGAAAAATAAAATTTCCTATGTTATTGAGTCGGTTTTTTCTTATCAGTAGTTCAAAATGAGAAAAATGCAAAATTGTGTTTATTAATAGACCACTATATGCTGGAATATTTTCTTCACGTATGATAATTTCCGAACATAGCTAAAATTAAAGGTCTTGACATGTAGATGTTCATTAGAAAATAAAATTGTCAATGTTATAGTGATGTTTTTTTTCTTAGCAGAGGTTGAAAATTAAGACAGAAGAAGTAATTTCGTTTATTAGACTAGTATATGCTGAAAGCTTTTCTATTAGTCCGATTGTTTTGGAAATGGTTCAAATTGAAGCTTTTGACATGCAGATGTGCATTGAGAAATGAAATTTACCATGTCGCAGTATTGATTTTTTGTCAGTAATATGCTAGAATGTTTTCTTTTAGCTTGATTGTTTTTGAAGATTGCTGGAATTAAAGGTCTTGGCATGTAGCTTTCCATTGCAAAATAAAATTTCCTATGTTATAGTGTTGTTTTTTTCTTATCAGTAGTTGAAAAATAAGAAAAATGCAAAACTTTGTTCTAGACCACTATGTGCTGGAAGCTTTTCTATGAGTCCAATTATTTCAGGAATGTCTCAGATTGAAGATCTTGACATGCAGATATGTACTGAAGAACATAATTTACCCATGTTTTTGTTTTTTTATTGCTTGTGTGTGCAAAAATAGAAACGAAGGAAATTTCGTTTTTTTTTATCATTATGATGGAAACTTGTCTTTAGTATGATAGGCCTCGAACATGGCTGAAATTGAAGGTTTTGGCTTTTAGATGTTCATCAAAAAATATGATTTTCTTGTTGTAATGACTTTTTTTGATCGGACGTTGAAAAATAAAAAAATGAACAAATCTCGTTTGCTAGACCACTATGTGCTAGAAGTTTTTGTATTAGTAAAATTTTTTCGGGGATGGCTTGAATTGAAGGTCTTGATATTTAGTTGTAAATTGAAAAATAAAATTTTCTCTCCTAATGTTTTGTTTTTTGTCAACAGTCGACTGTTTTGCAGGAAGCTTTTCTGTCAGTCCTATTTTCTTTGGCTTCTTCCTGTCATAACCCACATCAAAATATCTCTTATAGATGTGCCCTCCTTCAATACTTTCCTTTTTATTATGATAATTATCACGGAAAATAATTTTTAAAAGAAAAGTTTTTATACAAAACCATGAGATTTTACAAAGAAAGAATATTTTCAAAAGAGTTATGGAGATGAAGTTATTCTTCAGTTTAGAGAAAAAAATTATGTATTCTAATCAACATCCAAGAGATTGCGGCTCTCGATTTTCCTTCTTTTCGAATTTTGAATATCTTGGTCCTTAAAAAATCGATGTGAATATTTGTAATAGCTTGATAAATGAAACGGTTTCTTTTTATTAAATGTAGAAAAATGTTTAGATTTGGAAATTGTAACGGGAAAAGCACGAGGGAAAAAAATCGTTTGCCTTTTAACACCAGCTGATTTTATATGAACATTTTTATATGCATGCCTTGTTGCGTACAATTGGAAGCTAATGAGTATTGATTCTGAGGTAATAATTCTGGATGTAATATAAATTGCATTTGAAAAAATTATATTTAAGATAACTTTAAGTTAAAAATAAGAGTGATTACATTATTAATTCTTATTGAGAATGTTACTAAGTTATTAGCCTACCATTATACATGTGAGGCATTACAATTAAGATTAGACTACTGACATTCTTCTGCCTGCAATAAAATTCAATAGTTCCAACGTTCTTCTTGAAGCAGATTAAATGCCAAAGATCAAATATTTCCGTTACAGAAGATCAAACTTTCTAGAATTAATTACTAATACCTTGCGATCACCGAGACTCAAGTAACAATAACCATAAGTGCTATTTGATGCCTTTATAGCAAACAAAGTGCAATTTTCTCCCCAGGTGTCTTTTATGCTTACTATATTGCCTCGAATGATGCCTTTACGACCCCGGCAACGAGATCAGTGTTGCGGAGAGCTTTTATAGACTCGGGCGAGCGTTTTATGTCTCGGACATACTCGTCACTCTTTAGAAAAACCGCAAACTATTGACAAATTTGAGATCTCATTTCTCGGGACTGAGGGGAGCTTTTTCGAGTGGACCGCGATTATATTTCTGCTATATAGGACCTTCCCTCGCGTATTAAAATCATGTGCCCGAAACCATGGCTACGCCCCAAGCGCGCATCAATAACCCCGTAAGTGTACACTGTATAGCAAAGTACATAGGCGAATACCCAATAAGTACTCCATAAGCAGACACACATCAGATTTTGCACATGCATGCAAATTGTAAACTGCAATGCAAGGCTATTATGATACGCCTACATATTTGTGATATGCCATTGCGATTTCTAAACTGACCTGACCTAATGAGAGACGGTAGTCATTTTTTATGGATGAACTATTATTATTATGATTCCTTTCAACTCGTCTCGACTGAGGCAATTATGGTCTTTACATGTGACTTGTAAATATTTTTATGAATGTGTTACAGTTTATAGTTTGGATATATCCAGGGGTTTTTTTCGCGAAAATAAATAAATAAATGGGGAAACATCTCCTAAAAATGCGCTCCAGCGGAGGTGAATTATTCGCACTCTAAATCATAGTAAAACCTTAAAACCCATAAATATGATCAAATATTAAAAAAGGTGAGAAGTTTCCATGCTTCTGAATTACAAATAACCTTATATATTCCAAGACTCGACTGTCATGTAGAGAACCGTTCAGAAGGTACTTTTTATAGAGTATATTTTTTCCACAGTTCATTCAGCACACTTATAGCCTTAAAATTCGACAATTTATTTCATTGAGAAATTTTTTTTGCTACTTAAGTAAAAAAATAACAAAAACGTTTTCCTTCAAAACTTGAGGTTATTTTTCACATGGTTGAAATGACTGTGAACTATTTCGGTCAATGAATTTTTCACTGATTCAAATTTAGAGAGCGGGATTATATCGGATCACCCTGGATTACCCGTGAAAAAAGAATTACTCTGGCTTACATAAAATTATGGTGAATTACTTCGCCTAAACCAGAATGAAGCGAATTTGGAACCAAAAAGGATAACTTTTTTAAAAAAAAAGTTGGATTATCAAAAAAAAAAAAAAAAAAAAAGAATAACTTTTAACCAAATAGTTGAATGGTCACTAAGTGGTTGAATTCTAAACTAAAAAAGATCAAATTCCCACCAAAAATGAAATAGTTAAATCTTTAGTTGAATAATGAATGATCACTGGAAAAAAATTCCCAAATTTCTAAACAAAAAAATGATTTTTAATCAAAATTGTTGAATTTTCTACAAAGCACAATAATTTTTAGCCAAAAGAGATTAATTCTCAACGAAAAATGTGATAGCTGATATTTCAGCCAAAATAGATTTCAATTGTAAATAAAGAAAATTAGAGTTAACAAACAAAAAAAAACGAACGAACTTCTACCAAGTATTTGAATTTGGAACCAAAAAGAATAATTTCCTTGAAATAATGACGAATTTTTAACAAAATACATGAATTTTCAAACAAATAGTTGGATTTGCAACTGAAAAAGATGAATTTACGATAGAAAATCGAGTTGCTGAATCTACCGTTAACAAAATTAATTTGAAAAAAAGCAACTAATTTTCAACCAAAAAAATAAATTTTTCAAACAATAAGATTAATTCTATACCTAAAAACACAAAGATTGAACAGAAACGTAAATTTTTAACAAAATAGTTAAATTTTCAGCTAAGAAAGATAAATTTACCATCAAAAGTGGAATACATAGTTAAATTTTAAGTTGAAAATATGATTTTCTAATCTAAGAGGAAAACGAATTTTCAACAAAATAGTTCAGTTTTCCAAAATCACTAGAACTGTATAGCCTTTCACAAAAACTACTACATTTGTTACCCTAAGAATATTGATGGTAATAGTTTCGAAAAAAAATTATTTTTGAAATTTTCAAAAAAAATTTGTACTTTTATATGTTGGACTTTTTTTAATCTTTTCCCCTAAAAATTTCGACAATAAATGTTTTCAACAAAAATATATATTTTTTTATTTTTCACGGTATAGACAAAGTTGTTGTTAATTTTTTTTCTCATTTTTAACCAAAATTTGTAATTTGTAACAGTCAAATTTTCCGTTGAAAAAATCAATTTACAATGAAAAAGATAAATTTTCGAACAATAAGATTAATTTTCTAGCAAAAAAGGCAATGTTCCAAGAAAAAGATTAATTTTCAACCGAATAGTTGCAGTTTCAAGCCGCAATCTTAATTTTTTAGCCAAATAATAACAACATTTCAGCAAAATGAAAAATAGTTAAATTTTCATTAAACAAAATTTATTTTCAACCAAAAATTATGAATTTTCAAAGTTAGATTTCCAACTAAACCATTTTCAACTCTAATCAAGAATTTTCAATGAATGCAATTAAATTTTCAACCAAAGAAACAGCTAAATTTTCGTTTAACGAAATTTATTTTCAACCAAAAACTAAGAATTTTCAAGAAAATAGCTAAATTTCCAACCAAACTATTTTCAACTCTAATCAAGAATTTTCAACTAAAAAAGATAAATTTTGATTCAAAAACAATTATTTTTAACAAAGAAGTCGAATTTTCAACTGCCTATTTAAATTTTGAACCAAAGGAATGAAGTCTCTACCAAAATAGTTTCATTTTCAAAGCAGAAAGATGAAATTTGAAGATAACAGTTGAATTTTTAACCAACAAATTACGTTTTAACAAAATTATTGAATTTCCTACAAAGTACATTAATTTTTCACCAAGTCATTAAATTTTTAACCAAACACAACGAAATTTCATCAAAATAGTTACATTTTTCACCAAACTATTTTTAACTATAATTAAGAATTTTCAACCTGGAAAATTAATTTTTAACAAGAAAAATGAAGTTTTAACAAAGTGCTTCAACTTTCAACCAAGTATATTTACATTTTTAAGTGAAGAAGATAAATTTTAAGTTTGAAAAATTAATGTTGAGCCAAAAGACATCGAATTTTGCAACGAATTTTCAACGAAGAATATTAATTTTCTACCGAAAAAGACGAATCTTCGACAAAATGTATAATTGGATTTAAAAGTTACTTCTAAGATTCAGGTAATATCTTAAATTTAGATCTATATATTTTGATTGAAATTGTTTCTTGGATGTTTTACTTTTCAATTTAGTTTTGAAAACTTCAAATTTTAGATTTGTCAGTGTTAAAAACGTTAATCTGACAGCTTGAATCCCCGTAGGAGGAAACGAAAATGAAAAGACTTTATTTCTATGGCCTTATGTCAATAATGTAATTTTTGGTCAAAAATGGATTTGTATCAAATTATTCTGAAGAATCAATTATAACACATAATTTTGCAGTACAAGTTATTTTATATGTATTTATTATTATCAAATATAAATGTCAGATTATATAAGTCTTCTGTAATATAGACCTAAGATTCTTTATTTAATGCATAATTTTCATGCAATTTAGAAATAACTTTCATAATAAATATGTTTTATGTTCTTTGCAAAAATTCAATATTTTACACATCAACATACTTCCTTTATGAAAGGTTTTTAATGAGCACCTTATTCGCAAAACACAATGGATGTTTTTATCGTCTGCTTCTTCACAAAATATATGACCTGCCTATCATATTACAAAGAGGCATTGACCGATTTCTATCGATCGATTGTCATTATCTCGAAAGTTTGTGTTTCGCTTACAAGAACACCCATACAGTTAAGTTGCCCGGCTGAAGCTACATTTCTCTCGAATCTGTAAATCATTTCAGGAAACTGTTTAAATAGAAAAGTATATATATACAGCAACCAATACGCGTAGAAACTTTATCAGATATCTTCGGCCGGTTCAATATTGACTCTGGGAAAGTGCTGCAGGGAAGAAGCCTTCTAATTTTCCAGATTCGAGCCCCAATGACGAAATGTAAATACCCGAACATAAGAAGGAACTTCCCTTATTTCAAGGGGCTGTTCAAAAATTACGTCACGCTATTTTGAAAACTTTTTTCCACCCCTCCTCTTCTTCGTCACAGATCATCACATAACGTAAACCTTGAACCTCCCAGGGTGACGTCATGAATACAAAAAAAAATATATAGTAATATTATTATTATAACATCAAGCACTTTCCCTTTCGGGGTAGTTTTGCATGTTCTTAGTTATATCTCAGACCTCAGTGCATTTCACCTTTGCTGTTTCTCATGCTGACAAACTCTGTACTTTTACTTTCCTTAAGGCTGTAATAATAACATAATATAATGTAATAATATTATAATATCAAATACATAAACTCAAAATGTTCTTTTCAATTTAATTTGATAATCGCCTAAATCAAAACACAAAACCTACAAACATAGCAGTTGAACAGACTTCATTCATAAAAAGGGAATAAATATTGAAAGGTATTGAATTCAATCGAAAACGCTTAAAATTTTACGTTAAGTTGAGTTAAGTTTTGAAGCTAAAAAGTCGAATGTTTTAGAAAACAGTTGAGTTTTAAACCCAAAAAGATCAATTTTCTAACCAAGGAAGATGATTTTTCAAAGAAATATTTAAACTTTCAACGAACTGAAAAATTAATTCTAGACCAAAAAATTGCACCTACACCCAAGTAGTTGAACTTTCAAGCAAAAGAGACGAATTTTCAAAATAAGAGTTTAATTTTTAACCGAATAGTTGAATTGTTAACCTGAAAAGATGAATTTTCAACTAAATGGTCGATATTTTAAACAAAAAAGATTAAACTTCACTCTTTTCAAGCCAAAGAGACGAATTTTTTTAGAAAAAAAGTTGAGTTTCCAATCCAAAAGGATAATTTTTCTATCCAAAAATACGATTCTTAAACAAAATAGTAGAATTTTCAACAGAATAACTGAATTTTCAACAAAATGGTGGAGTTTTTAACAAAAAATTAATTCTGCAACCAAAATGATGAATTTTAAGCAACAAAAAAGAATGTTTAACAAAGAAGTTCCAACCAATGACTCAAATTCTCAAACAAATAGATTTGATTATTATTAACCAAACATTTGCAGTTTCAACAAAATAGTTGAATTTTTAACCAGATAAATGAATTTTTATCCTAAACATATTAATTTTCTACCTAAAGAGATGAATTTCCAACAAAGCACTTGAGGTTCCGAACAAAATAGTTGAATTTTTCACCGGAAAGTTGTATTTTTTACCTGCAAAATTGTCTTTTTAACCAAATGATAGAATTTTCAAACAAAAAAGATTAAACTTCAACCACAAACAGTTGAATTTTCAAACAAATAGTTGCATTTTCAAAAGAAAATATAATTTTTTAGAAGACAATTCAATTTTCAACCCAAATAGATGAATTTTCAACCTGAAAATTTCCTGAAAAAAATACGAATTTTCATTCAGAACGGACGTATTTCCGATCCAAAAACACAAGTGTTCAATAAAACAGTTGAGTTTTTGAAAACATGTTTTTTCAACAAAATCGTTACATTTTTTATGAAATAGTTGAATTTTCTACAACAGTGAAATTAATTATCGAAGTTATATAATTATCGAAATAGTTATAATTTACAGCGAAAGGGACGAATTTTTATTAAAATAGTTGCATTTTTAACAAAAAAGTTGAGTTTTTCAGGCAAGAAGACGAATTTTTTCAAAAAACATTTAATTTTACATCCAAAAGGACTAATTATTTATCGAAGAAGCCGAATTTGTGACAGAACAGTTAAATTTTTGACCAAAAAGGATGACTTTTTAACAAAATTGTTAAATTTTCAACAGAATAGTTGAACTTTCAACTAAAATTATGCATGTTAAATAAAAAATACATTTTCAACCGAATTTAAACTATCGAACAAATAGATCAAATTTCAATAAAAAAATTAATCCACAAAAAATATAATAGTTGATATTTCAACATCAAAATATTTTAATATAAATCTGAAGACAATCAAATATAAACCAAACAAGATGAATTTTCAACACAGGAAGATTTTTCATTCAAAAGAGGAAAATAATTTCAATCAGATTGCTGAATTTTTAAGCCAAAAAGGCGAATTCTCTATAAAAATGAGAAATTTTGAACGAAAAAGTTTATTTTGAGCCAAATAGTTTCATTGTAAACTAAAAACGATCAATTCTGTATTATGAGCGGAATAGTTGATTTTTGAGTTGAAAAAATGTTTTTTTTTTTACTGAAAGAATAGAATTTTCAACGCAAAAAGACAATTTTTCTACAAAATAGTTGAGTTCGATCTTTACCAAATAAAATAATTTTATAACAAAGTAGTTCAACTTTCAACCATGTAGTTGTATTTACAATCAAGAAGATTAATTTTTTCCAAAAAATGAGAATTTACAACAAAATACATCAATTTTTAACTAAATAGTTGAATTTCCAACTAAAAACGATCAATTTGTAACTAAAAATGTAACCGTTATTTTTTGTTAAAATAATTTTGAATCAGAAAACGAATTTTCAACATATTTGAATCTTCAACCAAAACAGATCAATTTTTAACTGATCGGCTGTAGTTTTAACGAAAGAAAATTAAATCGAACCAAAAGAGATGAATTTTGAACCAAGAAAGATTTTTCATTCAAGCGAGAAAAAAAATGTCAACCATATTGTTGAATTTTCAAGCCAAGAAGGCATTTTCTCTGCAACAAAAGTTGACACTTTTTCACAAAAATATGATTTTTCAACAAAGAAGTTTATTTTCAACCAAATAGTTCAATCTGCAGTTCAAAAAATGTATTTTCTATCAAAAACAAAAAAGTTAATTGGTATCCAAGTTATTAAATTTGAAACTAAAAATGATCATTTTCCAGCCAAAAATGGAATAGATAAATTGCAGTTGAAAAAATTGATTTTCAACCGGAAAACGAGTTTTCTATGAAATAGTTGCATTTTCAATCAAACAGATATTTTGGACTAACAAAATTAATTTTTATCAAAGAACTTTCATTTTCAATCAAGTGGTTGAATTTTTAATCAAAAACAATCATTAATTTTCTACCAGAAAAGACGAATTTAGAACAAAATACATACATTTCTAACCAAATAGTTGTTTTTCAACTAAAAGCGATCAATAATTTCTAACCAAACATGTAATTCTTAAATTTTAAGTTAAAATAATCATTTTTCAACAAGAAAAAAAACAAATTTTTAACAAAATTGTTTAATCCTGAAGCAATACATTTTTAACTAAGTAGTTTAAGTTTGCACCAAGTATTTAAATTTTCAACGAAAAAAGATGAATTTTCAATAAAAAATTTAATAGTTTAATTGTCGACTGAAGCGATCAATTTTTAGTCAAAAATAGAATGTTTATTAAATTTTGAGTTAAAAAAACTAACTTTTCAACTAAAAAAAATGTTCCACAAAATAGTTATATCTTTAGCCACATAGTAGAATTGTTAACCGCAAGACAATGCATTCTGAACAACAACATGTATAACATAAGAACAGCAATGTTCATATTGGGTTCTATTAATTCAGTTCGCATCCAAGCAAAAACTCAAGAAAATGGGAAAAACAGGAATTGTATTGAAAACAGGGGAAAAAAGAGAAATTCATTAAAAAGACGGAAAGCAGAGTAATAGGGGGAAAAGCGTGAAGTCTGTAGATGCTTTAGTTGTAAAATAAAATGACTTATTTTCATTTTTTTAAGCATTTAAATAAATTATTCTTCACATTTATATTTTCAATATGTAATCTCACATTCTCAGTATAAAAATACGCAGGAAGTCGACAACTTCCTGCAAATTCTGAGGTTCATATATATCATTTTAAAGTCACAGTGCGGAAGAAGTAGGTCGATTTGTATAAAGTTTATAATGGATGCTTTTGTGGCGAATAATAGACCGCGGATATTATATTTTCAAAAGTAGAATGCACTTTGTTAATTTATTCGTGAGAAAAATGGTGTGATGTAAGCATTTCAATGTATGCCATTCGACTCGAAAGAGCACGATAAGAATCGAACGGGTAAGAGATAATAGTTGAGGTATGAATTCGTGAATGTAGAATCATTTTTATCAATTTCCATGCATGAAAAATAATACCTGGAGTATGTAAAATTATATTTCTTTTTTTTTAGATTTAAATAAGTGAACCATAGAGATAAAAATAAAGTTAGTTCTCATTTGATAATATATAAATAATTTTTAAGAAAAACGGTTAATGTTCATAATATTTCTAACAGTTTGCATCTGCATTCATGGAAGGAAACTTTTATTTTCAAATTGATAAAAATCCTTTCATCTTGAACCGAAAAAAAAGTTTTTTACACCCAACAAACCATTTCCTGCAAATATGAAACCTCACATGGTTTTTATATTAAGGCAAATATTAATCAGCGAATTTCATCCACCCGGCACTCCGTCTATTTAATCAGAGATCTCATATCAAAAAGAAAGTGTCACGTTTTCCGATTTGATCATTTACTCACTTTCTCGCCAGCTCTGTTTGAGAAGCCCCTCTTTTTTACTTTTGTACAATACAGACATAAAAGAACCTGATCAATTTTTTTAATAAAATATTTTTCCAAGTAAAATGACCGTTTGAAAAATTATCGGGGAACTATTCAGGGCCAGGATAGCCTGCCCTGACCGCAAATGTGGCGCAGACAAGATGGTCTATTATGGTGCTGAGTAGAAGTGAACCGTTTTTATATGGTGTGGCAGACTAGCCAGCACCCAATTAGGGCCTGAAAAGACTGACTAGATGATGAGGAAAGAAATGCATTTTTTGTGTGTTAAATTCTCATTTTTGATATTTTTTAATACCCTGGCTCTTTTTGGAAATGTACAACAAATATTTGAATGAGACTCATAGAAATTCATTTGATCCTCACAGGCTGGCTAGCACCAGGTTAGGGTCCAAAAGGACTGACTAGATGATAAGGAAAGAAATGCATTTTTTTGTTTTCCCTTTTCATTTTTGATACTCTTAAACACCCTGGCTCTTTTTGGATATGTAAAAAAAATATTTAAATAAGACCTTTAGAAAAATGTTTGATCCGGACAGGCTAGCCAGCACCCGGTGAGGGCCCGAAAACACCGACTAGATAATAAGGAATGACAGTAACTTTCTAAGATATATCTGTTAGGTATAAATTTTAGAAAAGGAACTTTTTAAAATAAGAAATTGAACAATTTTTCGAAATATAATTAAATGTGTTCCTTCTTATTGAATTTCAGCTTTTGAATTCCCTGGCTACGGATTTGGACTGCATGCTGAACGAGCTTTGCGCAACCTCAGATTCATATAAACGGTGAGTTTCACACTATTTTTTTAATTTGGCCAGATTGAAGACTATTTTTTTATTTGAAGGGAATACAAATTTATTTCCACAATTTTACAACAAATTTAAGAAAAATATTCAGGGTGGCTGCGAGCCTGGAAAATCCTAGAAATAAGGTAAAAGTCTGGAAATCTTGTTGGGTCAGGGAAAGTCAGAGAATTTGAAAAAACATTACAAAATTCAGGGAATTTCTGTAAGAAGTACTTTAAGTAAGTGTCAAGAATAACCACAGTTGTCACACAGTCACTTTTAGTCCCTTTTTTATATTCAGCTTTTAGTAACTTTTTAAAGATAGTCACTATAGACACTTTTTTAAATGAAAGATCATTTTAGTCACTTTTCATTCAAGAAATGAACCCATGGGTTAACCGCAGGTATATAAATATTTATGATTGACTTGAATTTTTTTGAAAATTTTCAGGGTACTTTATAGGATTCCAAGGCATTTTCAATAGATATCAGTATTTCAACCAAGTTTCAGAGGATTTCGAAGCTTTTAGGGAATTTTTAAAAATTCCAAGCAATTTTCAAGAGCTTTAAATTCTTTCAAAATATTTGAAATGATTTGGATTTCAAATATTTTAGGGTATATTAAAAGATTTCAAGGAATTTTTAATAGATTCCAATAATTTGAAGGGATTTAAAAGGAGTTGGAAGATTTTAGGATACTATAATTTTAAAAGATTTGAAATATTTTAGGGTATTTCAAAAGATTCCAAGGCATTTTTGGTAGATTTCAATAACTTGAAAGAATTCCAAAGGATTTGAAAGATTTCATAGTATTTTAAAAATTCTAAGAAGTTATGAGCGCTTTAAAAATTTGCAAGCGATTTAAAAATATTTCAAAGGATTTGGGATATTCAAGAGTATTTTGGAAGATTATAAGGATTTTTTAAATAGATTTTTATAATGTGAAGTGATTATAAAGGATCTTAATGATTTTAAGGTATTTCTTATAAATTACAAGAAATTTTTTGGAGCTTCAAAAAGTTTCAAAGGATTTCAAAGGATTTGAAATATTTTTAAAGATGCCAGGACATTTTCATGAGAGTTAAATTTTTTTAAGGAATTTCCAAGAATTTAAATGATATGAAGGGATTCAAAAAAATGTTCATGAGCTTTCAAAGATTTGCGAAAGATATGGAACAATTGTATAGGACCTATAATGTTTCAGGATTTCTGAGGATTTCGAATAATTTGAAGGGATTTCAAAAGTTTCCGAAGGATTTGAAAGATTTCAGGATACTTTGAAATTCTAAAATCTTCAAGAAGTTCCTAAGGATTTCGAAATATTTAAAAAAATTTATGGTATTTTGAAAATTCTAAGGAATTTTCAAGAGCTTTAAAAAGTTTCAAGCGATTTCAAAATATTTTAAAGGATTCGAAATATTTTAGAATATTTAAAAATATTCCAAGGAATTTTTTCAAGGAATTTCGAAAGATATGGAACAATTTTATAGGACCTATAAAATTTTAGGATCTTTTAAAAGATTCCAAGGGATTTCATAAAATTTTCGAGTATTTTGAAGATTTTAGGTCATTTTAAAAGATTCCAAAGAACTGTCACTTGTATTCAATAATTTGAAAAGATTTCAAAAGATTTGTAAGGATTTGAAATATTTTAGGATATTTTTATTAGATTTCAAGTTAGATTTCAAGATTTAAAAAAATTTTCAATATTTTTTGCAATTTATTTAAATTTATTTTGGATTTATTTATTAAATATATAAATTATAAATTTATTTATTTCCCTGAATTTTTATTTAGTTACTATGAGATTTTTTTATTATTTTGAATTCTTTGGAATCCTCGTGAATTGTTTGAATTCACTTGAATTCTTCTAAATTCACTCAATTGAATTTTTTTTAGTTTTTGTTTAATTCATTCTGAAATCTTTTACACTCTTCTTAAATCCTCAGGCATTTGAACAGATTCTTTTAAATTTTCTTAATCTTTCCTCAACTTATTTTAAACTTACTGAATTCAATGAATTTCCTGATTTTTTATATATTTCTTTAAATTCACCTGAAATTTTCATGAATTTCATTGAACCGTTCTCATATCTCTTCACTTCCTCTATATTCACTCTAGTTTTACTGAAATCAGGGGCCTTTTTAGAATTCAAATTTTTTTCCAACTTATTTGAATTTTTCTCATTTTAATTTGAATTATTTTGAAGTTTATGAATCGAATAATTTTTCGATTTGAAAGAACATTAGTCACATTTTCAATGCACACTAGTCACTTTTATATACTTTTTGTGTCAGAACTCAGTCAATTTTTCGGTTTAAATAGTTTACTTTTCCCTTTTTCAAAGTGAATTAGGCTATGACAGCTCTGAAAATAACATATAAAAATTAAAAAATGTATGCATTTTTAAAATTGGTTTATTCCATTTATACATTTTTTTACAAAATTAGAATTTTGGTCCATAAACACTAATGATCAAGAAAAATAAAAAATGAGTTAAGGAAAATCCAAGGAAAAGTCAGGGAATTTTGAAAATAAGTTTTGTGACCTGCCCGAATATTGTAACATAAAGTAGTCAATTCTAATAGCATCGAATAATTATCAAATTCTAAGATGTATCTTATAAAAAATCCCATTTAAGTAAATGATAAACTTGTCTGATCATTGTCGCACAAAACGTATAGGAACCTCGTGAGTGAAATCGTTAATTTCCGTAATTTATAGTGGAAATATTCTTGACACCCCTGTAATGATTTCCATATCGTAAAGACCCTACTTGATCTATGGAAGTCTTCGAGTATATTCGTAGGGCACGATATAGGGTGACTAAGGCGACAAGAAACTCACATAAAAATTCACATAAATTATTAAAAATGATACCTATCTTTCATTTCCTTAATGTACGCTGAGAACAACTTAATTGGGACATGAACTAATCAATTGGCGCCGAGGAAAAAATTAATAATTTTACTCTGAAATCACGCACTCTTTTTATCACCTACCACCGAGAAAAATATTTAGTCAGACAACACAATATCTTGGTTATCTAAAAAAACTTTTTTCTTTACACATACATGCAAAACCCTCGTTTGGTCATCGTTTACAGACATCGGAAGTGGTCGATTCCGCATCGTGCGCGAAGGCGATGAGTAAAATCCGGAACATCGGCGAGCAAAATTCTTACACCGGTGAGCAAAATTCTTTCATCGGTGAGCAGAATTCGTTCATTTAAGCAAAATACTTTCCAATGGTTACCAAAACATTTTGCTCACTGTGTGAACATCGTGCTGGGTGAGGTTGAGTTAGTCATTTGTCATTGTAGAAGTTATTTTTTTGAATGATAAAAAAATTAATTGAAACAACAAAAAGTCGATTTTGGTTAAATCAATCAAATTTTGTTGAGACAAATTTTGTTGAAGTAAACCAAAATTAGTTGCAACAACAATATTTTATTGTTTTTATAAGAAATCAATGTTTTTTACCCAACAAAAAAAAACAATATGAACTAAGTATTTCAGTTATATTACTTTTTTTCACCATGTATATTAAAACCATACTATATATTATATGAACGTAGCTCTTCCGGAAGTTTGACTGTATATATAGTACACACGGTAGGGTTAAGGCGTAAGATTTAACGTTCTAGACCAGCTTTATTCAAGGGGAGAAAGATGAACGACATCTTCCTGAAAGGGACTGTGAATTTCAATGGAAAATCTGAAATGGCTTCGCTTTACGGAATTTCTCCAAATCGAACGAAAATCTCTCAATCGTGTGCAAAATTATTCAAGATACAACTGCAAATCTATTAAAATTTCGAAATTGAAATATTTTGGTACGAACATTGTTTATCATTTCTTTCCGAGGTGTTAACCATTCATTTGTCGTTTAAACTAGATTACAAGATTACAGGATTGCATAAGATTACAAGAGATTACGTGGGATTAGAAAAGATTATGTGAGATAATATATGATTACATGAGATTTTATATGGGATTACACTAGATTATATGGGATTACATAATATTAGATGAGATTACACGGATTACACTAGATTATACAATATTACAAGAGATTATAAAAACTCAACTGTAAAAAGGGATACCAAAATCACTAATAATAGAAGGAACTAGGTCGTATATACTTACAAAAATTTAAAGATTCAATCTTGGATTTAATGCATAAATATAAATAATATTTAAACTTTTGTTCAAGTTTTCTGTCATGCCAAAAATTAGATATCTGGAAAAAATTGTCTATGATTCTAAGAGTTGAAATGATATAAGTCATGTATTATAAAAGAAGAAACATATTTTTGTATGAACAAAATTTAACACTCACGAAAAAAATTTATTCAAACAATATTTTTTGTATTTGGATTTTTTTATCGTCGTCTCTTACTAATTTCTTTTAAATAGTTGAATTTTAATAAATCATTATTTGTCCTTTCGGAAAAAATTATTCTCTACAAATTTACTGTATCCAGTTTACAAAATATGTAAAAAATCTTCAAATATATAAGTCATAACGATTTCAGCCATAGAAAAACGTACTCCTAGAATTGGATGCAGTAGAGTTGTAGAGAATATTTTCCGCCCAAAAATAAGAAATCATTTATCTTTTTGGTCGAAAATTGGAATATTTGGTTAAAAATTTACACATGTTTGTTAAATTGGTCTTTGCTATATAAAATCAATTTTTTGGTTAAAAATGCAACTTTTCGGTTGAAAATTAATCTAGTTTGGTTTAGGATTAGACTATTTTGTTGAAAATTCGTTTTTTTTGGTTAAAGTAGATTGTGTTTTATTTTAAATTGAAATCTTTTTTTATACTACTTTCACTACTTTCTCAAAAATTCATTTTTTGTTTGAAGATTAATAATTTGAGTAGAAAATTCATCTGTTTTGGTTTGAAAATTCAACTGTTTTGTATATTAAATTCGACTTTTTGCGTTGAAAATTCAACAGGTTGGTAGAAAAATTAATTGTTTTATTGAAGATTCGCTTTGTTTGTTCGCAATTAATTTATTGGAATACAAATTTAACTATTCCATTTTTGTTTGAGAATTGATTTTGTTAGTTTAGAAATTCAACTATTTGGTTAATATGATTTTTTGAAAATTCGTCTTTTTCGGTAGAAAATTAATCTTCTTGGCTGCAAATTTAACTGTTTGGTTAAAAGTTGATGCATTTTGTTGAAAATTTCTTTTTTTCGGATTGAAAACTAATTTTTTTCCTACAATTTAACGATTTAATTGAGAATGAACTTTTATGTTGAAACTTTAGATTTTGGTCTTGAAAATTCAACTGTTTTGTATAGAAAATTCGTCTTTTTGTGTTGATAATTCAACAAATTGGTATAAAATTCAACTATTATTGCAGAGGATTTGTTTTTTAATTTGAAATTAATTTTTTAAATGAAACTCAAGTAATGCATGTTTGGTTAAAGATATATGCAGTTTGTTGGAAATGCGTCTTTTTCGGTAGAAAATTAATCTGCTTGTTTGAAAATTCAACTGTTTGGTTGAACATTTATGTATCTTGTTGAAAATTTATTTTTTTGTTGAAAACTAATTGTATTTACTTTAAATTCAACTATTTGATTGAAAATTAACTTTTGTGTTGAGACTTCATGTTTTCTGGTTGAAAATTCAACTTTTTTTTATAAAAAATTCGTTTTTTTGTCATGGAAATTCAACAATTTGGTAGAAAATTCAACTATCTGGTAGAAACCTCAACCGTTTTGAAGAAGATTCACTTTCCATATTGAAAAATAATTTTTTTTAAATGAGAATTCAACTATTCCATTTAAAATTCATTCATTTTGTTTTAAATTAACCTTCTTGGCGAAAATTTAACTATTTGATTAAAAGTTTATATATTTTCTTGGAAATTTCTTTTTTGAATTTAATATCAATTTTTTATCTTAAAATTGAACTATTTTATTGAAAATTTGCTTATCAAGTTTTGAAAAGTCGGGTTTCTCGAACCACCGTAATTATCATACAAGGAAAGCAACTTCACGAGCCAAGCGAATTTTAAATGTTCTAATTTTTAATTCTAAACGTGACGTATACTAATAAACTATCACATTGACCTGATAAAAAAAGTCCTAAAACAAATAACAAAAAAAAAAAAAAAAAAAAAAAAACAGAAGTAAAGAAGATTCAATGCAGCCATAAGTTTTAAGACAATAGAAAATTGGTCAAAAATTGAAACTTTTGAAAGTCGTGTGGGATCTCAAGATGTTGTCCGATTTCAAAATTTATTTTGCCCCGATTTTTGTTCCGACAATGCAACTTTTTCAATGTGGAAAAAGTTTCTTCTCTCGATCTCTCTAGTAGCTTAATGGGAAAGCACCCGACCGACAATCGAAAGTTCTGTGGTTCGATTCCCAGCAAAGCGAAAGGAGAAGATTTTTTTTCAGAAAAAAATTAATTAAAAATAATTTTTAATCGATAACTCCATCTAGTCTGAAAAGACGCAAAAAATTTGCTGTTATTCTCTGATGATAATGCAGATTCCTTGAAGAATTTTATGAAAAAAGTTTCTTGTCTCGAACTCTCTAGTAGCTTAATGGGAAAGCACCTGACCGGCAATCGGAAGTGATGTGGTTCGATTCTCAGCGCAGGGAAAGGAGAAGATCTTTTTTCAGAAAAAAATTATTGAAAAATTATTTGTAATACATAACTCTATATAGTCTGAAAAGACGTTAAAATTTCTCTGTTATTCTCTGATGATAATAAATACAATTTGTTATTCTATATATTATTCTATATGTTATTCAATATAATAGTTATTCTCTGATGAAAAATCTGATTTGTACCACCTAGCAAAATAATGCGTGTATTTTATGAAAATAGTTTCTTCTCTCGATCTCTCTAGTAGCTTAATGGGAAAGCATTCGACCGGCAATCGGAAGTTATGTCGTTCGATTCCCATCGGAACGAAGGGAGATATTTTTTCAGAGAAAAATTAATTAAAACATAATTAATGAAGTCGTAGATTATGACTATTGAATTTACAAGAGACGTATTTTTTATTTCAGAAGGTAAATCACAATTTAGTTCGCAATTGAGAAAATTCTAGTGAAATTTTAATTAGATAGGGATTTTTATTTTAAAAGTCATTAAAATCGAGGGTATAATTTTGAAGGAATAGTTCGTGTCTATAAGGCGAATGCCTGGATAATCCTAATCTGCATAATCGTCCTCTTGAGTATATGCGCTGAACACATTGTTCTTGTCGATCGCAGACCATGGCAGTCTATGGCTCTATTAGGCGCAAGAAATGGCCAGCAGCTGTCGTCGTACGGCGATTATGCATAATTTTATGTTGCTAATACCGAGCACATGCCTTGAACTTTAAATTAGGTTATATGCGAGAACTCTAATTTCGCACCTATTTGTTGTTCCAACATCTACCATCTATTCTTAATTACTCTCCTTGAATAATCTTCCACAATAATTGACTTTATAATAACTTGCAAAGTATCTCTACACAAAAATAATTTTATATCAGGTACAAAAAGTTATTTAACTTATTCATATTTTAGTAATAATTTTTTTCATTTCGCTTTCTATCAGGGAGAATTGAAAATCCAAAAAATGTCTTCAACCCAAAGGTGCGAATACTAAAAAAAAAGGTGAGAGAGCAACATTTTTCCTTGGGAAAATTCCTACAAAAAGAGATCCGTCATAATTTTAAATCTCACTTTGTTTTCTTGAAAAACTTGGTCCTTTTATTTTAAGGGGTGGAAATTTGTTTTTTACTGCCTTATGCTAGATAAAAAATTAGGACATATAAATATTATTATACAAATTATCTAGAAGATATATCTTTATTTTAAAAATGTTATCGGATTAGGATAAAAAAATAGTTAGTTTTAAAAAACATTTAGGTATAAGTATAGCTTTTATACTTAAAATGATTATATTGAGAACCAGAAATAAGAAAAAAAAGAAATTCTTAGTAAAATAAAATACTCAAGGTTTCGAGCAAACGAAGTAAGATTAAACATTTTTTAGGATGTTTTCTAGGGAACCATTTTTCTTTTGTTAACTGTTTTTTATCTCGCTTTATTTTCGAGAAGAACTGGGTATTTCGATTTTTTGATATTAAATCTTATTTTTTCTTCAAATTATGAAAATCTTTAAGAATTAAACCATTTTTCCCTCCAAATCTTTCATATTTTTTTCGACATCTTTATCAATCTTTTGGAATGATTTGCAATTTTTTAAAACTTTCTTCAAAAACAAATTTTTGGAAGGAAATAATTATTTGAAATTTTTCCACTTTATACCTCTCAAAAATTCTTGAAAAGCTTTAAAATTTCGTTTCAAAATCTTCAAAAATTTACATTTTGTCTCAAGTTTGTTAAAATCCTTTCATTTTTCCGAGCCTTGTAGAAATATCTTTCAAAATTATTCGCATTTTTCTTGTAATTTTTTTAAAATCCTGCATAGTTAAAAAAATTGCCTCAGAATCTTCCAGATTTTTTTTTTACAATCCTGGAAATCTTTTGAAATGTTTTATAATCTTAGTAAATATTCCCTTGAAGTTAATTTTTCAAAATAAAAAATCATTTAAAATTTTCCTAGGAATCACGATAAAAATTTTTAATTCTCTTCAAATCTTTGAAAAATTCTTAGAAAGCTTTTACTAATCAAATTGTACCGAAATTTGAATGTTTTAAAATTCCTAATTATTTTTAAAATTTTATCTTTTAAAATGATTCAAATTTTTTCCAAAATTTTGAAAAAAATTTCTGCAAGATTATAAAAAATCCTTTAAATCTTGCAGATTTGTTTTTGACAATTTTGGAAATTTTTGGGAATTTTTAAATATCTTTTCATACATTATTTCAAAATAAATTAAAAAAAAAATATTAAAAAATTTTCCTACAAATTGTAGAACATTTTTTAATTTTCTTGAAACTTCTTCAAACACTTATAATTTTTTGTTCAAAATCTTCAAAAATCTATATTTTGTTAAAATTTTTTGAAATATTTTTAAGTTTAAAATTATTTTTATATTTTTTCCAAACTTTGTAAATATCTCTTTAACTCATTCGAATGTTTTCTATAATTTTTTAGTTTCGTTTTGAAACATTTATAAGTATTTTCTTAAAATTAATTTTTCAATATACAGAATCAATTTAATCTTTCCTGCAATCTTAACCAAAAGTTAATTATCTTAAAACCTTTTAAATTCCATTGGAAAACTTCGTTAGTTTATTTTAAAATCCTCAAGTGTCTACTCTTAAAAAAAAAATGAAATTTTTTAAAACTGAAATATCTCTTGAAATAATACAAATTTTTTCGAGTATTTTTTTAAATCGTTTAAATTTCATTGTTCTCATCTCTTCAAAAGTTCGAAAATGTTTATTAATTATATATTTTAATAAGAAAATGTTAAGAACATAATAATTTCAGAATATTAAAAAGAATTGTTTTCTTTATCATTAAAGAATCATTTGCAAATTGAATTTTCTCTTTTATAAATAAATTTGCAGAATTAAAATTCCACATTGGGAACTTGCAATTTACAAATTTCAAAAAAATTCCAAAGAAAAAATAGCCACTTAGCGTTACAACTATTTTTTCAGATAGGACAAATAGTAAAAGCGCGCTTCGAGCGCGCATGCTTCTTTTTAAAAATCTCGGAAGAGATGATAAATTTCGTGTATCAGCAATACGAATTTTTAGAAATAAAAAACATCTTTACACTAAAAAGTTTCATTTTCGACCCCTTTTGAATATTTGAACGACGCGATTATGTAGTTTTTGTAGGACAATAACTCATTTCGATAGAACTCATAAATTTAAAATAAATTCAGAAAGTCTTGGAAATTATTATAGGTACTTTCTCTGAGCTGTTGAAAATTTCCAAGCGTAAAATACTTATAACTGGAAAATTGAGAAAATCTTAGCAATTCAAATATTCAGGGTCTTGCTCTTTTACATGTTTTGTAGATGCATTTTATATCTTCAACGTAAAAAAATTTCCAAATCACAAAAAAACGTTTAAGGCAATTTATAGAGCTTCCGAAGCATATATTGAAAATATGATGAATTTTTGAGGAGCTAAAACAACATTGTTATTTTAGAAGTTTTTAAAGAAAATTGTCACATTATTTTCAGATTTTTTAATTGAATTAGAAAATAAAAAAATCCTATTTCAGATATCTATGTATAAACTTTACAGGTCAATTTAAATATCAACAATATAAGTTAAAATTTTAATCGAGTTTATGAAAAACATATTTTTCTTCACCAAGCGAACGTCACAAATTCATCAACATGTTCAAAAATTTGAGCTTCTATATTTTTAAGGAAATATGATATTGCATCTTTTTTTAATATTGTAGTTGGAAAAAGTGTTTTAACTCCCTCTAACGAATTGCATTTTATGTTATGTTTCTGGAACGGAAAGCATTGCATTTTGTATTGCGAAGTGTATTCTCAACTAAAAATGATGATATTTCAACCAAAAAGATGAATTTTTACCAGTTGCATTCTTAACCAAAAAGGATGACATTTTTTTCAAAAGAAACGAATTTTCTACGAAACAGTTCAATTCTTAACAAGAAAATATAAATTTTGGAAAAAATAGATGAATCTTCTCGGTAGAAGATTAATTTTCTACTAAAAAAGATGGATTTTAGAAGAAATAGTTACATTCTCAACCGGAGAGATGAATTTTCAACTGAAATGATGAATCTTTAATAAAGAAAATTCACTTTCAACCTGTTTCATTTTCAATCAAAAAAGATTAATTTTTAAACCAAAAAGGCGAATTTTCGACCAAGTAGTGCAATTTTCAGACAAAAAAGATTTTTCAATCATAAGAGAAAAAATATTTTGCCCAAATTATAATTTTAGGGGATAAATAATTTTTATTACGAAACAAAATTTCCGAATAAACGTATTCTGGTTTAGGTTTTTTTTTTGTTTTGAAATCGATATAAATATAGTATAATTTTCCTAAGATTCTTGAGAAAATTCAAGAAGAATTTTGAAGATTTCAGGTATGTCGAAAAAATAAATAAATTCGAGTCAGTTTGAAAGATGTTAAAAATGTTTGAAAATCTTTTCATGATTCACATTATTTTTTAATCATTTCTCGAATTTTTCCACCATTTTTCTCTCAATTCTGAAAAATTGAAAAAATTTCTTTTAAATCTTCCATATTCTATTAGGGCAATTTTTGAAATATTTTGAAATAATTACAAATATTCAAGAATAGACCCTTATGATACATTTTGCAAAATAAAGAATCAGTTTAAATTTTCCCATGAATTTTAGTAACATGTTTTCACTATCATACAACCTTTCAAAATATTTAAGAATCATCAACATTTTTATTCCAAGTATTCAAAAATGTACATTTTATAAAAACATTTTCAAAATTTTCCTACTTTTAAATTCATTCTGAAATTTCTTTATGAAGTTTCAAGAAATAATTAAAAATGTTTTGAAATCTTTGTCAATTTTCTCTCAAAATTTATTTTTCAAAATAAAAGAAATCAGTTTAAATGCTCCCAGTAATTTCATGAATTTTTTTCATTGTCTTCAAACCTTTTCAAATTCTTAAAAAGCTTTTTCATTTTCAAAAATCTTCACATTTCATTTTTTATATCAAAGAGCTGGACATCTGTGTTCCATTGATTATTATTGTTTTATTGATTTGAATATATTGTTGAAATAAAATTACATTTCTGAAAAACCTGAAATTTGCAAACATTTTACATTAAATTGGAAAAAGGAACGACAGCTTCAACCAATCAGAAACGCGGGTTTCCCGACAACAATAGTTCCGAGATTGCGATAATTTCGAGGTATGCATTGAAAATGGCGCCATGCACTTTTTAATAATTGAACAAGTAGCAACAGCGCGCTACGCGCGCGCATGCCTGTTTTTAGGATTCTTGAAAGAGTTGTTCAATTTTGTGGATCAACAATAAAAAATGTTGAGATACAAAACTTGAATAAAAATGTTTAATAAATTCAACACATTTTTCTGAACTCCTGGAAATTGTAATGTGCTTAAAATATTTGTAACTAAAAAATTAGGAAAAATTTAGCAATTAACAGATACTTTTCCACCTTGCATTTCTTGGACGGAAAACATTAACTTTTGTATTTCAAATTATTGAATACCTTAATTCCATTGATTAATATTTTTAATATTATTAAATTATTGAATATATAATTTAGATAACATAAATGATATTTCAACCAAAAAAGATTTTAATTTTAAATTAAAAATAGTTGATTTTATGCCAACAAAGACTAATTTTTAACAAAATAGCTGAATCCTCAACAAAAAAAATAATTTTTACCAGTTGCATTTCAAACCATGAAAAGAATAAGGTTTTTAAAAAAAAATAGACATTGTCAAACAAAGAGATGAATTTTTGACTAAAATGATGAACGTTTAGTATAAAAAATGAATTGTTGAAAAAGTCGTTGAATCCTCGACCAAAAAGATTAATTCTTAATCAGTTGCATTTTTAACAGGAAAACGAAAAATTTTCAACACAATAGTTGAATCTTCAACAAAAATAGATTAATTTTCAAACCAAGAAGACGAATTTGCAGCCAAATAGTTGAAATTTTGTTTAAAAAGGACTTTTCAGTCATGAAAAAAAATTCACCCAAATTATTATTTTTTGGGGACGAATAATTTAAATTACCAAATAAAAATTTCGAACAAAAATTTATTTTCTAAGTTTATTTATTTATTTGTTTTTGAAGTTGAATAAATATATAATTTTCCTTAGATTCTTAAAAAATTATTGCTAGAAAAATCTTTCACAATTGAAAGAGTTACCCTTAAATATTCCAAATATTTTCAAAATTAATTTTTCAAAATAAAAATTCATTCAAAAATCTCTGAAAATCCGTAGGGGTTTTCCAAAATATTTCTTGAAATTCTGAAAAATGAAGAAACTTGCTTTGAAATCTTCCAGTTTCTGTTTTGACAATATATTTGGAAGTCTTTTGAAAGATTTTAAATTTTTTCTAAATATTCTCAAAAAATTGATTTTTCCAAATGAACAATCAATTAGAATTAGCCCATGGATTTTGAGAAATATTTTTTGTTATCGTGAAACCTTTCAAAAATTGTTTTTTCAAATTGTTTATGAAACTTTGTGATCTTGCTAGTCGAACATTTTTGCCTTAAAATCGTCCAAATTCTTTCTAGAAATTTTAGGAAATAAATCAAAATGTTCAAAAATAGTCGTCAATTTCGCCTCATCATTAATTTTTTAAAATAAAAAATCAGCTTAAATTATTCCATGAATTTTAAGAACTATTTTTTGTTATCGTGAAACCTTCCAAAATTTTTTCTTTTTAATTTCTTATAAAATTTTGTTTTCTTGCTAATTGCACATTTTTTCTTTAAAATCTTTTATATTCTTTTTCGAAATTTTAGGAAATAAATAAAAATGGTTCCAAATATTCGTCAATTTTCCCTTAAAACTGATTTTTCAAAATAAAAAATCAGTGTAAGTTTTTCCATCAATTTTAAGACATTTCTTACAATTGTAAAACCTTTCAAAATCTTTAAGAAGCTTCAACATTTTTATTTCCAAATATCCAAATATGCAAGTTTTTTTAAAACTTACATTTTTGAAATATTTTAAATTTATTAATTTATTTTGGATATTCTTAAAACTTCAAAATGTCTCTTAAACCTGATCGAATTTTGTATAAATCTTTGTAATCTTGCTAATTAAAAGATTTTGCTTGAAAATTTTTCCCATTCTTTTTCGAAATTTTAGAGAATAATTTAAAATCTTTCGTGAATCTTTTCAAATTTCATATTATTTTTCAATCATTTCTAAAACATTTAAACCTTCTAAATATCCTTGAAAATTATTTCAATTTTTCCAAACAGTTTCTTAAAATTGAGGAGCTTACTTTCAAAAGGATACATATCTACTTATGGTTTTTGTTGGGAAATCAAGAAAAACGTTTTACAGCATTTATAAAAGAATTGGTTTTTCTGGGTTCATACATTGTTTTGGTCCTAGGCCACGTACCCAAATTACCAGAAGTTTACATTCTCATTATCTCTTTATCTCATTATCTCATTATCCAGAGACTGGATGCATGATCTTTTGGTAGCAAAGCAAATCTTCAACTCACTTTTAATATAGGATAGAAAGCTTTATGATTAACGCAAAAAACAAAAAATTTTGAAAAGTGGATTTATGCCCTTTTAAAAGTAAGCTTCTCAATTCTGAAAAGTAGAAAAAAATGCTTTCAAATCTTCCAGATTCTGTTTTGACAATTTTGGAAATCTTTTGAAATAATTTAAAGTCTTCTTGAATATTCCCTCAGAATTAATTTATCAGAATAAAAAAATAAGTTTAAATTATCCCGTGAATTTTCAAAAATATTTTTTATTATCGTGAAATCTTTCTAAATGCTTAAAAAGCTGCAACATTTTTATTTACAAATATTCAAAAATGTACATTTTTTAACTTTTTAAAAATCTTAAGTTTCAAGTTAATTTTGACTCTTTTTGAAACTTCGAAATGTCTGTTAAACTTGATACAAATTTTTTATTAAACTTTGTAATCTTGCTCATTTAAATATTTCTTCTATGTCCATGTAGATTTCGAAGTCCATGTTGGTAACGATTTCACGAAAAACCGATTAAAATTTTCGAATTCAACGGATTATAATAGTTTCCCGAAGAGTCTTAGTACGACGAATTTTCTCAGTTTGTTTAAAAAAAAAAAAAGAAATTCACCATAGCAACGACGAAAGAAATCTAAAGTCTTGATGTTTGTTATCTTTCTTTTTCAAAACACAAAATAGAAGGACAGCTCCAACCAATCATAAATACGAGTTTCCGGACAACAATAGTTTTAAATTGTTTCGAGTAATTTCGAGATGGTTCGAGAAATAATCGAAAATGGCGCCATGCGCTTTTTAATAAAAGGACAAGAAGCAAAAGCGCGCTACGCGCGCGCATGCATGTTTTTAGAAATTTTGAAAGAGATGTTTAATTTTGTGGATGAAAAATGAAAATTTTTTGAGATCCAAAACTTGAACAAAAATTTTTTAATAAATTTAACACATTTTTTTTAACGCTTCAGAAATTAACAGATACTTTTCTACCTTATATTTCCTCAACAACAAAAAAACATTAACTTTTGTATTTCAAAGTGTTGAAGACCTTTGTTCCATTAATTATTATTATTATTATTATTGAATTATTGAATATATTATTGAGATAACATAAGTGATATTTCAACCAAAAAATATTTTAATTTCAGATACAAAATAGTTGAATTCGTGCCAAAAAAGACAGATTTTTAACAAAATAGCTGAATACACAACAACAAAATTAATTTTTACCAGTTAAATTTTAAAACAAAAAATGATTCAATTAAAAAAAAAAGAGACAAATTTTCTATAATCGCCATTAAATCTTCCTAATATTTTCGACATTTGTAGACATATTTTAGAAATTCTAATAATATTTTGAAACATCTTCAAATTTTCTTCAAGAAATAATTTTTTTAAATAAAAAGTAATAAAAAAATTTCCCATGAATCTCAAGAATTGTTTCCATTCTCTTGAAATCTCTCAAATTTTTTAAAAAGCTTCGACATTTTTTTCAAAATCTTCAAAAATTTACATTTTGTTAAAAATTTTTGGAAATATTTTCAAACCTAAAATCACTTTTTAACCATTTTCAAAACTTATAAATCTTCTAAATATCTTTTAAAATTATTCGAATTCTTCCAAAATTATTCTTGAACTTTTGAAAAATTAAAAAAACTTGCCTTTAAATATTCTAGATAGAATCTGGAAGATGTGAAGGTAAGTTCTTTAATTCCTCAGAATCTTCTGTTTTGACAATTTTGGAACCTTTGGAGATGTTAAATTTTTTAAAATATTATCTTGAAATTAATTTGTCAAAATGAAAAATCAGTTTAAATTATCTCATGAATTATGAGAAATATTTTTTATTATCGTGAAACCTTTTGACATTTTTTATAAAATTTTGCAATCTTTCTAATGGAAAGATTTTACTTAAAAATCTTTCCCATTTTTGGAAATTTTGGAAAATAATTTAAAATCTTTTGAAATCTTTGTCAATCTTCTCTTAAAATTTATTTTTAAAATGAATAAATCAGTTTCAGTTTTCCCAGGAATTTTAATAAAGTTTTTTCATTTTCTCGAAGCTTTTCAAGCTTTTTAAAAGCTTCGAAATGTTTTCGAAATCTTCAAAAATTTACATTTGATTTTAAATTTTCTGAAATATTTCCAAATTATTTTCTTAACTATTTCCATTACTTTTAAACCTTCTGAATATCTTTTAAAATTATTCGAATTATTCCGAAAATTGTCTTAAAATTCTGTATAAGTTTAATTTTTTTTGTACTACAGGATTTTGAAAATTTTTAGGAAAAGTTCGAGTCAGTTTAAAAGATTTTTAGGACTTTTGAAAAAAAGTTATCTTAAACTGTCTCGAATTGTTCCTGAAATTTTGAAACATCTTTTAAGATTAAAAAAATCTTTCTGATTTTTTTCGTCTTTTGTAGAAATCTTTTGAAATCTTCTGAAATCTTTTCCGAAATCTTCCATATTTTATATTTTTTTTGGAAATGTTCTCAAATTTAAATTATTTTTCAACCATTTCCAAAACTTTTAAACCTTCTAAATACCGTTTAAAATGATATACATTTTTGCAAAAATATTCTTAAGCTTCTGAAAAATTAAAAAAATTGCCTTCAAATCTTCCAGATTCTGTTTTAATGATTTAGGAAATCTTTTACAATGTTTTGAACTCTTTAAATATTCTCTTAAAATTAGATCTTCAGAATAAAAAATTATTTCAAATTATGCCATGAATTTCAAGAAATATTTTTTATTATCGTAAAACTTTTGAAAAGGCATCAAAGTTTCAAAATTTGTATTTCAGAATATTCAAAAATGTATATGTTTCATCTTCTTAAAAATCTTGTCAAGTTTTAAATTAATTTAAAATCTTTTTGAAACTTCTAAATATCTTTTAAACTCACCACGAATTTTTTTTATAAAACTTTGTATTCTTGGTAATGGAAAAATTTGTCTTTAAAATCGACCATATTCTTTCTCAAATTTCAGGAAATAATTTTAAATGTTTTGAAATCTCTGTAAATTTTCTCTTAAAATTCATTTTTGTGAATAAAAAATTAGTTTCAACTTTGTTTCTTTCACCTTTGTGAAATCTTCGTCAACTTTCTGTTCAAAATATTCAAAAATAAAAAATCAGTTGTCGAAAAAGTATAGGTTTTTATTTTTCAGGATTTTGAAAAATGTTAGGAAAAATTCAAGTCAGCTTAAAAGATATTCAGGACTTTTAGAAGACTCGATCTATTCCTAAATTTTTTTTAAATTTTTCAAAATTAAAAAGAATTGCCTTAAATTTTCCAGATATTTCCGACATTTGCGAACATATTTTGAAATTATAATAATAGTTTGAAATATTTTGAAACCATTCTAATTTTCTTTGGAAATTAAATTCTCAAAATAAAAAGTAATGGAAAATTTTCCCAGGAATATCAAGACATTTTTTATATTCTTGAAATCTGCAAATATTTACATTATCTTCAAAATTTTTGTAAATCTTTTCAAACTTAAAATCATTCCTGAACAATTTTAAAAACATTTAAACCTTCTAAACATCTTTCTAAATTGTTCAAATTCTTTCAATATTTGTCTTGAAATTCTGAAAAATTAAAAATCTTGCCTTCAAATCTTCTAGATTCTTTTTTGACAATAATCTGGAAAAGTTTTGAAAATCTTTTGGAATTTTAAGAAACAAATCGAATTTTATCTTGAAATTAATTTTTCAAAATGAAGAATCAATGAAAATTATCCCACGAACTATGAGAAATATTTTTTATCATCGTGAAATCTTTAAAATTTTTTTTTCCAAATTTTGTATAAAATTTTGCAATCTTGCTAATGGAAAGATTTTGCTTGAAAATCTTTCCCATGCTTTTTCAAAATTTTAGAAAATAATTAAAAATTTTTTGAAATCTTTGACAATTTTCTCTTAAAATTTATTTTCAAACTAAAAAATTAGTTTCAATTTTCCCAGTATTTTTAATGAAGTTTCTTCATTTTTTGAAGCCTTTTAAACTTCTTGAAATGCTTTCAATTTTTTTCGAAATCTTGAAAATTCACATTTTGTTTTAGATTTCTTGAAATATTTTGAAATCATTTGTTTAGCTATTCCCAAAACTTTTAAACCTTATGAATATCTGTTAAAATTATTCGAATTTTTCCAAACAATTTCCTAAAATTCTGAAAAATTACAAAATTTCCATTAAAATCTTCCAGAATTTTTCCAAACAATTTGAGAAATCTTTTGTAATCTTTTAAAATTTGTTATCATATTTTTAAATGTTTTTAAATATTCTCTTAAAATGAATTTTTAAAAATAAAAAATCAGTTCAAATTTTCCCATGAATTTTAAGAAAATTTTTTTACCATCGTGAATCTCCTCAAAATCTTTAAGAAGCTTCAACAATTTCTTCCCAAATATTCAAAAATGTAGATATTGCAAAAATGTTGCATGATTTTCCATTTTAAATTTAATTTGAATCTTTTTAAAATTTTAAAATGTCTTAAACTTAAACTCGATCGCATTTTTTATAAATCTGTGTAATCTAGCTAATTGAAAAACTTTGCTTGAAAATCGTTCCCATTCATTTTCGAAGTCTTAGAAAATGATTTAAAATCTTTTGGAATCCTTGTCAATTTCCTTTTTCAATTTATTTTCAAACTAAAAAATAAGTTTACATTTTCCCAGGAATCAAAAAAAAAATTGTTTAGTATCTTGAAACATTTTAAATTTCTCAAAAAGCTTTTTCATTTTTAAAATCTTCAAAAATCTACAAATTACACTTTGTATAGCAAAATGCTGGATTGGACTTCTTTCTTACATTGATTATCATTATTGAATATATATGATTCAGATAACCTTACATTTTTCATAATCCTGAAGTTTGCAGACTCTTTTTCTAAATGGCAAAAAAAATAAAGCTTCATCCAATCACTAACACTAAATGGCGCCTTGCGCTTTTTAATAATAAATAAATGGAATGGATGGAAAAAAGGACAGTTTGTTGAAAAACATAAGAAAATCACCATAACAACGAAGGAAGAAATCTAAAGTCTTGAAGTTTGTTATCTTTCTTTTTCAAAACGCAAAATAGAAGGAGAGCTCCAACCAATCATAAATACGAGTTTCCGGACAACAATAGTTTTAAATTGTTTCGAGTTATTTCGAGGTGGATCGAGAAATAATCGAAAATGGCGCCATGCGCTTTTTAATATAGGATAAAATATCATTTTTCCTCAAAAATATTAATTTTGCATCGAAAGAACCTAAGTTTCACTAATTTTTGAATCCGTTAAAAATATTTGTCATTAGGTCCTCAAATATTGAAAACTCCTTGTACACATTGAATTAATGATTAATCAAGAATAATTTTACATAGCTAAGCTGACCCGATTTTTATATTTTCACAAAACTTCCACAAATAGAAAATGTAAATTCCTCTTTGCAAATAACGCTTCTCTCCTCTTTAACTTAATCCAGCTTAAACGTTTGAAACAAGACGTTTTCTCGTCTTTGTCGATCTTGGCAAGCTTCATCTACAGTAATCGTATTTTCCGCTTTTCCATATCATCCTTTCCAGAAAATGGCGTCGAAAAGCGGCTAATGTTCTACCTCGTCTGCGTCAAAAAGCCTGCGTATAGATAATGTAAAGGAACACCCTCGAGCGACGCGTTCTGAATTTCATAAACATAAAAAAATGAGACAAGAAGAAAGAACGACGGAATCGAAGGGAGCACCATTTCCGGATTTTCCCTTCCTTCCCACCACCCCCTCACGCAAAAAGGGGTTGTGCAGCGTCAGGATTGATATCGACAGTAATAAAAAAAATGTAAATTTCATTTATGTACATCGTGCACTACAAGTTCTCTCGTAAGTCTCGCCTGTAATCTAACATGTTCATTACAGTGCCTTCTCTTCTGTATGCACTTTTTGTTACTCCTCGAGAATATAAACGTCGAAGAGACGAAGCGATAAAAGCGGGCGTAGCCTCCGTTTTAATAGTTTTCACTGCCTCGTTAATATTCATAACTTAGACCCTTGAACGAGACTGCGAAATTTCTCTCGACAGAATTACACCGACGATATCAGAAAATTCGTAATTCAATCATTTTTTAATCTTGTTTGCGAATTAATTTTCAGGAGCAATTAAATTTTCTTGTGACATTTACATGTTGGGAAGTTTTGTAAAAGTCTGCGACTTGAATTTGCAATTATTCAAACTAGTTATTCATACTATTCAGACTCGGAAGTCATATTTTAAGGAACTGAAGGTTTATAAGTTACCACAGAAAAAACAGAAGATAAACATTACATCGATTTCCGACGAAAGATTCTCTGAAACAAAAATTAACTTCACAGGATAAACTTAACACAAATATCGGTAAACTTTCTTTTTTATTCCATGACAAACACATGTATTTTGAACGACGCGAAGTTGGCTGAAGAAAACTTTATCGCTCTAAAAAATTTACTGCAAAAAATTGTATTCTTAGTTTTTTCTATGCCCTCTTTCTTAAATAATTCAAATTACAAATCTCTCTACTGTCAAAGAAAAAGAATCTTTGAAAACACCTATCTAATTTGAAAACATCCAGCATCTGGGCAGTAGATTCCTGTTACCAACATGTTACCAACATCGAGACCATTCTACAGCTCAAGTGGCTTATGTCCATGCTAAGTTTCTAGAATATTCTCGAAGATTACCGATGACGTCATAAAATGCTATTGCGCAATCGCGTGTAATGAATTTTGGGAAACAAGTTCAAGGTCATTTATTATCTTAATTAGTATAGTTATAAAAAAACAAAGATGGGGTATACTTTCGGAAATCTCACCCAAGAATATTGACTTGATACTTGGCCTAGGGGTTCCTTTCAGACCATAGTTGAACACACTAAAAGGATTTCAGGTGCAGATTAATGTAAATGAAGTTAATAATAAAGACTTTTTTGAAAAATTATTTTTTTTTAATTTCGAAAAATTTTCATTTCGGAAGAAACTGTTGTTCACGAAATTTGTAGATCTCGTCAAAAAACCCTATTTTTTACATCTTGACTTTTTTTGTAAAGTCAATATTTTCCGAGAAAAATGACATAAATTCATTTTCATTTTTTTTTGTGTTGGAAAAGGGGTCGGCATGAGTGGTGGGAGGGGGTGTGGGCCATTTAAAATGCTTCCTCCCACCACTCATGCTGACCCCTTTTTCAAAGTCCGAAAAAACCGGGAATACTACTGGTGGTCCTAAATACTTTTCAATGACTGAAGTTTATTCTTTAAAACTTTTTTGGACACTAATATCGCAAGTTTTGAAATCTTTTTGTAACAAAAAATTTGAAAATGATTCTTGTTATTTTTCTCTAATAATATTGATTCGAGAAAAAAAGTATAATAACAAGAAATATGTGTTTTCATGCGATCTACAATTTTTTTTGCACAACATTTTTTCCAAATTCAATACTTTTCGAGATTTTGGAAAAAACTATTTAAAAAAAAAATGCAAAATTATTAATTACTTCATTCATGTCAAAATTTATGCGCCAAAAATCCTTTTAGTGTGTTCAACTAGGGTCTCAAAGGAACCTCTAGGCCAAGTATCAAATCAATATTCTTGGGTGACCTTTTCAGAAGCATAGCCCAAAGATGATCTATTGCTTCCTTATAGATAATACATTCATTTCAAAGAATCTTTTATTTTTTTGTTTATTTATTTAATTCGCAAAAGATGCAGGTGTGCAAGTGTTGTTTAATATGGGAAAAGTTTGTCATTCAGTTTTGTCTATAAATTTAATTTATTGCTTCCTCATAGATAATACACTTTTTCAAAAAATCCTGACTCTTAAATTTTTGAGGCGCTGACTAGTATTAGGGAATTTTGCGTGAAACTAACTGGGAAAATCAAGTGTTAGGGCTAGTGTTACAAAAATTTTCATAACGTTCGGCCTGAACGAGCTGGAAAAGGGGATTTCCCCTTTATAAGCGGTCTTGCGGAAAATTCCTTAACAGTAGACAGCTTGAATTTTTAAATTTGAATGACCGCGAAAAATATTTGAAAACTGGGGAAGAACTAAAAATAAACACAAATTTCTATCTGAATTTGTTATTAAAAAATAAATTTTCGTCCAGCTATTTTAAAGTCACTTTATGATATAAACAAAACTTCAAAACAAAAAATTCCAAACCAGTAAAAAATTCAAGAAGCTCTATGTGAACAGGGGGACGATTAGGTAACTTTTTCACTTTAATTCCCACTTCTATTTTTACGAATTTCACTTTGTTTTTGTTTAATTTTTGTAGCAATTAAAATTCAAAAATAGAGAACCAACGTGAATTTTGAAAAAGTGTGAGTGAAGCGAAAAAGGTTACATGATAGTACAACAGGGTTAACAAAACAAAAAAAGTTAGAATTTCTTCTGGAATAATGGCTCATTTTGCGAGGTTTTCAAAAAAATGAAAGGCTAATTTTTTTTCAATTAGACAACGTTTAGGGGTTTCGCCCACCCCATGAATTTTCCTATTGAAAATTCATGGGGAAATCCCCATTTTACGAATATGAGACGCATGTGACGTATGTATTGATGTTTTACTTTGAAGACTCCTCCAACCCCTTCCAACATTTCCCAAAATCCAGCCTCTAAACGAGAATCAAGTATTTTGCGGTACAAAAGTACAATTTTCATATTATTGTACCTTATTTTCTTCTTGTATTTTATTATAAAAATACATTTCCATCAAGGTAACTATTTGAAACAATGAAATGAATATAACATTTTAAAAATATTGGAAACAGTACATAAAAACGAAGTGTCTACATGTACCGAAATTGTGTGCAAATAGCCGAGAGTGTTTCTATTTTTTTTAATTATTAAACTTATATTCTTGAACTCGAAATATTTCGAAAAAATTTCAGTATTTCCTTCAATCAATGAATATTTTTTTTCTTTGAAGCACTTTTTGATGAATATTTTTTCATTAATATTTTGTGTTAATTATGTCAATTTATTGGTTTTATTATCAAAATATTTTTTAATACTTCATAAGCATGTGAACCAAGAAATTAAGTATTTTTTATTGTGAAAATTTTCGGTTTGTGCTGCTGGGTTTTTACACTTCAAATTTAAGCTAATAAAATTTTTTATTTTCACAATCACCACATATTTCCTCAATTTTTTTCATTGTTGATGATTCATTGAACAAAAATTCTACTCAGTAATGAAAAAGCTATAGATGCTTATGTCAGCTTATGTAATTTTGTGCAGTTTGAAGCCTCATATCGTTTTATATTATATCGCTGTATTAAAGACAAATATTGATCAGCAGGTGTCATCCATCTGGAACTTCGTCTATTTAATCAGAGGTCTCATATCAGGAAAAAGTATCACGTATTTCAATTTAATAATTTACTCACTTTCTCTCCGCTTACATTAGAAGAGTTTCCTTTTTTATCACATTTAGAAGATTACTTAAAACTGGTTCACCATACAAAAGTTGACATTAAATTCATGCCAGCAAACTTTTCCTGGATTAAGGCCAAATTGATCTGTTTGTAACTAAAACTTGTCTGAATTTTAGACTCAATTCTGAAATTCAAGTATAGAGGACTTAAAACTAGTCCAATTTTGATTCAATCCATACAAATTTTACTAATTTTAATCCAAAACTATTTTAAAGTATAACAATTTCTAATATTCTCAGCAATTTCGGAAATGAAATATTTTTCTATTTAATAATTATTTTCTATATCTTTAACCCAGTTGCTATAATTTCCTATTAAGAAGCTTGAAATCGTTTTAATATTCATTTAAAATCCCCTTCTGTGTTTTCTTTGTGATTATAAGGGTTCAAGGCTTAGCTATATAAACATAAACAAAAGTGAATAGAATTTTCTCTCAAGGGAGAAACTTTGAAGGAAACTAATACCTGTCGATCCACTTTCTGGCGCTCTTCGTCTCCGTCAGATTGAGTTTTTTCCCTCAGTCCCACGCCACTGTCACTTACAACCCCCAACAGCATCGCGCAAGGGGTGAAAACTCGGAATTAAAATGAAATTCCACCCCCAGCAGACTATCCTGTGGTTGAATTATTATCGGTTGAATTATAATCTCCATAGAAACTTCACCCTAAAATATAGCCGTTCCTTTCACTGGACGCTTCTTAGCTTCTCTTTCCACTTCCACTTTAGGGAAACCAACAGTCAAAAATCCTTGCATAACTCCTCGTGTCTGTAAAATAATTACATATTTCATATTCCGATTTTCTCCTTCTATCATATTCATTGTATCATTTTTGATTATTTTTTTCTTAATTTTTTACGAAATTTTTTTGCCCAGGAGCATTTCTCTCCCCACTTCCACTGTAGGGAAACTAAAGGTCCGAAATCCTTGCATAACTCCTCATGTCTGTCAAATAATTCCATATTTCGTATTACGAATTTGGTTTTGTCTTCCTACCATTTTTACCGTATCACTAGCAGTAAATACACGCTCGCTAAGTGCGCGTTCGCTTGCCTGGATTTGTATTTTCTAATATTAGAAACATAAACAGTTTTCAAATCCCTAACAAATTCTTTAATAATTATACTTTTAAGTATTGATGAAACGATTTAAACTGAATTATTAAGTAAAATATGATAATACATCGGTTGTTGGATTTATTCACTGAAAGAAGAAAACTCCTTCTTTTTTGTTTACGAGCTCTTTCAAAGTAATGGCGAAATAAATTACACTTAACAATCGACAGAAAGGTTGTTTCACAGAGGTTTCTTAGAACTTTAAACCTATAACAAATAAGAAATATGAAATAAAGATAGTTTATTGCTGTTTTATGAATACAAAATTATTTTCAATGATAGCAATTATGACCCGCTCGCAATGTGAATATTTCAAGGTGGCCTCTAAAAACAAAAACCATTCTTTTCCGGTTATAAACATATTTCTACATCATTTAAATTAAAAATTACCATTTTCATACCTGAAAAAGTTTTAAATTCAAGTAATAAATACTCAACTGAGAAAGCAAAGCATCAGAATTCAGAACACTTCTGAATTGAGTGTTAAAAATAAAAAATAAAAAAAATTTTATTCATAAATGTATAAAACTTTGAGTAAAGTGAATTTAAAAATAGAAGTCCTTTAATTTATGAGTCATTATTTCTCAACTACCATCTATTTTTGTGATTTATAACTCTGTTAAAAGTATAATTTTTTAAGTTTTCAGTAAAAAAAAAATTTTCCAATCATTTTAAATGCCACCCATTTAATATTATTTAAAATTATTCAATTTTTAATGTGTTTGATCTGATGTTTTTTCGAGTTCAAAAAGTTAAATTTTTTCTATATGCAAGAGGAAGTTTGTTTATTTTTAACATTTTTATAGCGATTTGTCTATATTCATACGGCCGGCAGGACGAGAAAATATTGGCATGATTGGTGAAAATTCTGTACAATACCTCCCACCATGAAACCCCTTTCCAGGTCAAGAATCATTTTGCAAGATTTTATATGGCCGTTCGTACGAATGGACACTTCGCAATAAAAATGTTCAAAATAAACAAATTTCTGTTTTAATTCAGATGAAAATAGAAAATAAGAAAATCAACTTCACAAACTCGAAATAATTTCAGAACAAACTAATTCAAAATGGAATAATTTTGTGTAATATCAAATGAGCAACATTTCAAATGACTGGAAAATATATTCTAGAGTCGCAAAATAAAAAGCACGTGAGTCGGTAAGCTATCGAGATTTTTTGAATTTCAGGATTTACGAGATGAATAATATCGTCTCGTAGTAGTCTAGTGAGATACTGAACAAGACGAGCAACAGTATCGAGTTTCTCGAATATAATATAAATCTTTTAATGCTTAATTTGAGAATTCTGTGATTTAATATTTATAAAGAAAATCAATTTTTAATTATATAATTATAATATATACTTAATTTTATTTTATTATATTTCAGTTTTTGAAAATTTAGATGTTCAAGATTTCGAAAAATAAGGTTTTTAAGAATTTTGAAAGGTTTGAAGAGCACATGAAAAATGTTCTCAAGATTCCAAAAAAAAATTTCCGATGATTTTTCATTCAAAACAATAATTTCAAGACGAAATTTAAAAAAATTAATAAAGATCATATAATTTTCCGAAATTTTATGATTTTTAGAGAAAAAATTTTTATTTTGCAAGATTAAAATTTGAAAAAAATCTAATAAGTTTAAAAGATATTTGGAAGTCTTATAAAAATTCAAAAATATTAAAAACTTGAAAAATTCGAAACAAAATGTTGATTGTTGGAGATTTAAAAAAAACTTTAAAAGCTTTTTTAGAACTTTGAAAGTTTTCAAAGGAATAAAAAAATGTTCTCAAGACTTCTTGGAAAATTTTTTAATGATTTTTTATTTTTGAACTTAATTTCAAGAGAAAGTTACAAAAATTATAAAACTAATATGATTTTCTAAAATTTTGAAAAGAGTGTACAGCCTAAGAGAATAATTAAAGTTAAGTTTAAAATCAAAAGATATTTAGAAGTTTTGAAAAAATCAAAAATAATTAATAACTTGAAAAGATTTTGAAACATTTCAACCAAAATTTAGATTTTGGAAGATTATGAACAAAAACTTTAGAAGATTTTTAAGAATTTTGAAAGTTTTCAAGGGAATAACAAATTTTTGCAGGATTACTGGGGAAATTAAAAAAGAATTTTTATTTCTAAGAATTAATTTTAAGAGAAGATTTAAGAACATTTCGAAAGATTTTGAGAATTGCCAAAAGAGAATCGAGAAGATTGTAAAGCAATTTTTTTTACTCTGTAGAATTAAAAAAAAAATAACAAAAATTGAATCATTAAAGAAAATATTTAAGAATTTGAGAACTTTTCAAGAAATTCAAAATATTTCAAAACTTGAAATGATTTCCGAAAATTCTTCCAACTTGAAAAATTGAATATTTGGAATAGATTGGGTCAGAGTCAACCCAAAGTATAAAATATGTTTGAATTTCATTCAAACTTCCAGTAGGTAAAATCCTGTAAAGAAAAATGACTCAAAAATTTTCTAGATTCTTTTCCAACATACCTGCAATCTTCAAAAATCTTTTCGAATTTCCTCAAGAATCCTATGAAAATTAGATTTATATAAATTTATAAAACAAACTTATAATACTCATTTCCTTGTTGTCAGATCGCAAAATCGGAATTTTTATTTTCTATAAAAAATTATTTTTCCCCTCAAATCGAAAAACTACATGCTATCATAGCGCGCGATTGATGTTGATATTACTACAAAATTATTAGATCGTTAAGAAATTAATTGATGATGGTTAATTAATTCTTCTATTTCAGCTTAAGAAGTTACAAGAAAAACCATTTCTTCGCAAGAACTTCAATAATTTTATTTGAACTGATAAATAATCAATCTTGCTTAATGATTTCTTTATGTATTGTGGTTGAATAATGTGAAACCTTCGCAGATTTTCTGATCATTTAAACACAAAAACTTCGCCGGAAGTGCATTTCCAAATTGATCCGTAACGTCTTCTCTTTTTAGCATCAACTTGAAACATTGCCTCGTCGTCATCACTGTTATTTATTCACAGTAAATTTGAATTTAAATAAATATATATATATATATATATATATATATATATATATGGCTGCTCAGAAATTACTGGAAATTAAGAATCAAAATTTTGGAATTCATTGTGATTTCAATTTTGGCATATACTTTGATGCTGGTATTTTTTATGATTTTCTACTACCAGGAACCTTTCAATATGCATTTTTCATTCTGGACATGTTCCGAAAATATCGCTCGAAATCGTTCAGTATTTGACACGAGCTGATATGATATTATACAAAAGAAGGCACAAGAAATTTTTCTAAAAAATGTATTTTCAAACCAATCGACATGTTCAAAATCTTCGAAATTCTCGCATCGTTGTGCACCACTACCATCCATCCCAAAAAAAGGTGGATACCTCAATTTTTCTACAGATTATAGTTAAAATCTCAGCAGAAAAAAATTCTAAAAATATATCACAAAATGTTGCAGGTGAAGGTTTTCCCTTATTGATAAAGAGTTTTGTCATGTTTGTTCGATTAGCAAGTATTTCCTAACGAATGAAACATTAAAAACTACCATTATCTTAGAATCATTTTAGAATACTCAACTTTGAATGAATCTTACTCTCTGAAAATACATTACAAAAACCTGCAAAAAATATATGAATTTATTTCATACCTTCTGTGCCCAATGATGAAATTCATAATCAGAAATAGTCAATTGTTATTGAGTTAACAAAAAAAAAGTTGTGACGTATATCCGAAGCTAAAGAACGTTTGGAGATAAGTCCTGAAGCAAATTGCACATTTTTGGCTTGTGAAAATGGTGTATGTAGGATCAATGAGCAAAATGTTGAGCTTGAATGTTTAAAAAAAAAAAAATGTCTTCGAAAAATACAAAAAGCTTTCATAATATCGAAGGAGCAACACTCACAATAGGAATATGTATGACAGAAAGTCGTAGTTGTAGGAGTAGCAGTATCATAGGCAAAGGCTGTGAATGCCGCTCTTTCGATAATCGGAAAACCCTTTGTATTATCCGAAGAAGGAAATAATTTTGTAAATATTTGAACGCATGTTTTTGCTCATTAACACTCACTACACTTTTTTTATTAACTGGCTAAGAAATTATTGTTCCTGACTCTAGATTTTACCATTGTTCACAGAAAGGATAAAAGAAATTCATTCATTTTTTTACCAATTTTTTATAATGTATTTTCAGTAGCAGCCATTTAAATTTGAGTATTCTAAGATGCTCGTAAGATAATGGTGATATTTAATATTTCACTTATTGGAAAATAATTCCTAATCGACTGTAAATTGCAAAAATCTATATAGGGGAAACCTTCATCTGAAACATGTACTTCAAGTCCCATACTTTTATAATTTTTTTCTACTGAGATTTTCGCAGTAATCTGTACAAAAATTATGGTATCTAATTTTTTTGGTACAGATAGTAGGCCGCAACATAGGAACTTCAATGTGGACATAATATATTATTCGTAGATTATTATTGTATCATGTATCATTTTTATTTTATTTTTTTTACTTTTTCACGGAACTATTTTTTCCAGAACCATTTCTCATATTCTTTCTCCAAATATTGGATTCCCAGGATATTACATTTTTTCTGTAATTCATCAAATGGCCAAGTAGTGAGGAGAGTAAACACATGTTCCTTCTACGAGAAAGAAGCTCAGCTTCCCTTTAATGGCCAGCTTTTACCGAAGTCTCTCTAACCGAATTCGCCAGCACTAACGCGATTCTAATGTCGTTCGAGGGCCTCTCACCGTTTCTTAAATCGCATTCACTGAAGTGAATTTTTTCTCCTATTTTTGGAATCCCTCGAAACATTCGCGAGAAACAAGCTCATGCGGTAGTCTGCGTATGTGAATTAAAATCGCATTTACGTCCCGAGAACCGTTGCGGAAAATCCGTTTCGGTCAAAGGCATTTCAATCTGCATTTAATGTTCCTTTGTTTCGTGGTCAGCTTTGAACAGGGAGTTTGGAAAAAATGGGATTTTAAAAGTCCCTGAAGAAAGGATCTGCGTGCCTATATTTTAAAAGAAGTCTGGAATCGTTTCATTTGTAACATTTCAGGTTTGAATTCATTCATTTTTGAAACTTCCAATAGACAATTTCAGTTTCAAATTGTAAAAATAAAACTGAATTTTTTGCTACAAAAAGCTCATTTTTCAGTTTGGAGAAAAACATCACGTGCGTCCTAAACTACGACCCAAGACAGATTTATGTTTAAACATCTTCGGTAAACGTTAACTGCAATTGAAATAATCTTACATAGAGCAAATAATAACTTATGTACATTTATGTATAAAAACTTATTTTCTCGCATATTTAATGCCGTGCAAAAGTTTGCAGACATCTATTTTCCAATAGGTTGAACAAGTAGTCTAGTTTTAATTATAACAAGCTGTAAATTTTCTTTCAAATATTGCATGGAAGGTGATGAAAGTGTCCGTTTTATGGGCATAAACGAAAGGCAGTATGTGTTAATTTGATTAGAAGTTGTTTGAAAAAAAATCAAATTTCAATGCTTCCAAAAAATGTCAATAAGTTCGGAAGGAGCAATTTTTTTATAGAGAAAGATAGAGATAGAGATACAGCTAGATAGAGACAGAGAGAGAGAGTAAGAGAATAACTGAAGGCTCCTTCAGTGTCTCTGACACGACACAACCTGTGTGTCAGAGGCTTGCGTTACACTTTCGAGCCGTGGTTTCGCTCGGCTCAGGTGCGACTCCCCATATCGAGGTCTAAGTTGTTTACACATAAAAACTTTGCAATTAAGTCAAATGCCACTTGATACTACATGCTATGGGTGATAATCAAAAAGTCAGAATTATTTAAAATTACACTTTTTTGATAGAAAGTATTTCAGAACAACGTCAAACCTTTTTCTTCTCTTCATATTAATCACAATAAGTGATTAGATCTGCTTTAAGAACAAAATAGTTGCATTTTCGACATACAGAGATAAATTCTTAACCAAATGCTCGAATTTGAAAACAAACAAAATTGAACTTCAACCACAAGCAGTGCATTTTTAAACAAATAATTCAATCTCAAAGCCAAAAAGACGCATTTTTAGAAGGCATTCCAATTTGCAAATAAGTTGTTCAACAAGACAGTAAAGTTTTCGAAAAACACGTATTTCTAACAAAATCATTGAATTTTCAACATATAAAGATGAATTTTCAACCAAATAGTTGAATTTTCAACAACAATGAAATTAATTACCAACCTTACGTTTGATAGATTTTTAATAGGGCCAATTGATGTTGGAACAATTTGCGGAAATTTTTCTGTAAATATAATTATCTTGAAGTGCAAGCTTAATTCTCAAATTTAAGATCTATTAGAAGTTTCTTGAACTTCAAGTTCGCACCCTACGTTGTTTTTTAAATAATATACAAAAGCGTGTTTGCCCTCAATTTGCTCAGAAACTTTACCTGATAGAAATATTTCGCTTTCATATTTGGATTCTGTGATTCGAAATCCATATAAACACACATAATTTTTGTCCTGATACAATTAATAAATTTTAAAGGGGGGGGGGGGGGGCTTTTTGGCATAATCGAAAAAACGAGTTATAAAAAATTCCTTTGGTGGGTATGTGTATTCGAATTATTCAGACTTTTCTATCTAATAATCTCATTTTCTGCAAAAAGTGGATTGATTCGTTTTACTGTTCTACCATTCAATTAGTATCATCTTAAAAAATTTCAGAATAACAATTAAAATGATATATTTCGACTTGATCAATTTCGGAGATTTTATATTTCAAATTGCAGAATGTTGTAGACTAAAACTTGTACAATATAAAATATTTTTCGTAGACAGTGTCTAATTTTGTCTGATTTTTTGTTCTAATTTTTATTATTTCTGAACATAAAATTTGTCGTTAGAAAACATATTTAGTGAGGGTAGGTACCCTAGATTTGAATCAATGAGAAATGGATCACTGATGCAAATCAGTAATAATGTTCACTGATTCACAATACAAACTTGCCGGTTGAAATAGGTCAAAAAAGGTCTCTGAATGAAATTAGTATGATGATGAATAGTAAAGTCTAACTGGTTCAAATTCAGAGTAAGAAATAAATTTAACTTTTTTCGAATGAAGGCTTTTTTTCTTTGACTGAAAAGAAATCTTAGTTTCGTTTGTTTTAATACATTTAATTTAATAAAATTGACATATTGTTATATCTATTTTAATATTGAATAATAAAATTTTGTTTTCACATAACCTACCGAAAGTTTATCTTTACGAGTAAATAATAATATATCCCTCTTTTAACCAGAAGAACCAGAAGAACCCTAAATTAGAAAAAAAGTTTGATTTATTTCTTATCTTAAGATTTTTTTGGAACAATGCGTACGATTACTGGAAAGTGTATACACTATATGATACTTTTCTCAAGAATAGTTTAAATTTGACGTATTTTGATTTGAAACTACTTAATTTTCCACCTTTCCAATTTCAAACTGAAGAATATTTATGCAAAGTAAATTTCAATTCAAAACTTTTCAGATTCAACAATTATAAATTAACAGATTTACAAATTTAAATGTTCAAATTCTAACTTAAGAAACTAAACAATTTTAGAGAGGCCTTTAAAATGAAACTGTATACAAATTTATTATTCAAAATTGCAGTTTAAAACGCGAATAATAGTCTGAATGAAAGTAGCGCAAAATTATTTTTAGTTCTGTCTGAGATCATTCCATTGCCATAATTATTGCTTTCACGTCAAACATTTGTCAATTTTACATACCAATAAATAATTAACACTTTTTAGTGGACTGAATCCATTTCAAATCAGGTAGGTTCTTCCTTTGAAGTCGCAGAATCTCTTGGGGGCAAAATACATTGTTTTTCAGAGAAAAATAGGCGATACGTATTTTTGCAATTAGCGAAAAAAAAAATTATTTACGAAGTTATGCGTATTTGAATTTTTTGCTTTGTTTTTCAAAAACTCCCTGTTTTTGCTTTAAACTTATATAATTTCTAACTCAATTGATATATTCGAGATTTTTTTCCAGGTTCTAGTGGAGTTTATTGCCTTCTTTCGAAATCCGTGAGAAAATTTAGGAAATGTTAAAGATTAACAAAATGGCGGCAGTCTTTCTGAAAATATTAGTAGTGGATTATTTCAGAAAACCCACACTTGAATTTTTTGCCAATTTTTTGGTTGAATTTTTCCTATCATAGGGCAGATATTAAAAATGTTGAGAAAGTAGTTTGCACACTTGAAAAATTTCTACAAAAAGTTTTTTCACTCATTTATGATATCTTGCACCATTTCCGAGATAAATAAAAAAATTCAATTTTCATGAACAAAAATGGTTCAGCCCACATAAAACTTATACAATATCTTATTTATACAGGGTGTCCCAGATTCAAGTGTCCGGACTTATATAGCCATATAAAAATGAAAAAAATAAATAGAAAATTCCTTTTCCAAAAATCAGTTGAAGTTTTAGTTTTTCAGTTATAAAACATTTAAGCTGGACCAATCAGGAGCGCCGTATACACAGCCGTGTGTCCGTGAACCAGATTTCAACGCAGTGTTATCGAAGTGAGCGCAGAGGTGGGGTTAGCGACGGGAGAACACAACGTTGGAATCCCGTACGCGAACACACGGCTGTGTATACGGCGCTCCTGATTGGTCCAACTTAAATGTTTCATAACTGAAAAACTAAAACTTCAACTGATTTTTGGAAAAGGAATTTTCTATTTATTTTTTTCATTTTTATACGGCTATATAAATCCGGACACTTGAGTCTGGGACTATAAACACACTTTGTAAAAATATTTAAAAAAAAAATAAAAAAGGTGGGTTTCTCCCCCTTTCACAGAAATTGCCCATAGGTTTCTAGTCCTTCAACTAATTTTTTAAATGTTTTATATGAATAAACAAAGATTGAATTTCGAAAATGTGATTATTTCTTTCTTCTATTATTCTGTGATAGTTTAATGTACCTTAAATGCTGGAGGATTTCATACGTTTAATTTAATTTTTAATGTAGTAGTAGAATTAATAGCACAGGCCGACAAAAATGATATCTTTTTTGTATCCAAGACCGGACTATGCGAATCCGAAGGATTTTGGCATCCCTAAACCGAATCCGTTATCCAAATTTTTCCTATACGTCAGGTTTTTGAGATATTCTAACTTCAAAGTGCATAATGACTATTTTTAGCCATATTTGAGGCAATATAACACGATCAGAATTTTTTTCTAAAAACTGCTAACGCCATCGTTTGTTACTCATTTTTATCTTCGATTTCCAATTTTGATCATCCCAATCCGATTTTTTTTCTCTGAGATATCGCACATTAACCATTTCAGTTCCACAATGCATTGTGGAAAGAGAAACTTCAATGGTTGGTGTGTACTAAACGATGGCGTTAGCAGTTTTCAGAAAAAAATGGTGATCGTGTTCTATTGCCGCAAATATGGCTAAAAAACGGCCATTTTTGCACATTTAAGTTAGGATATTTCAGAAACCTGACGTATAGGAAAAATGTAGACAACGGATTCGTTTTTCCGACACCAAAATCCTTCGGGGTCGCATAGTCTTGTCTTTGGGTGCACATTTATTCGGCCTGTGTAGTCCTAGTTAGCGTGAAATATTTCTGTAAAAATTTTTTAACTGTGCAAACTACCTTCATAATATTTTTTTTATCTCTCCTTGTATGCAAGAGGAATGGGGAAATTCGATTTTATGAAAAAAAATTCTCCTGGTCACAAAACTTATTCAGCCCTCACAAACCTCAAAAGATATTATCAGAAAAACCGCCGACATCTTAAATATCTCAATTGGGTCGAAAGTTATATAGGTTTAAAGAAAAAAATTTGGGTTTTTTTTAAAGACAAAGCAGAAAATTCGAATACGCATAACTTCGCAAATAACATTTTTTTTACAAATCGCGAAAATAAGTATCGCCTAATTTCCTCTAAAAAACAACATATTTTGTCCATGAGAGATTTTGCGACATCAAGTGTCCTGCCTGATTTTAAATGGATTCGGTCAGCGTTCAAAGGCTTTCGGCGACGGGTGAAATATTTTCTTTTAATTTATAAAAAAATGCACACTCTTATATATATATTTTTTTTCCTTTTTTTTTGACAACCCTAGTACCCGTCTGGTGTACTTTTTCCCCGGGATGAGAAATAAGGGACGTGCGGGAGAGGAAGGATTAGAAGTAAGGGGTTAGGAAGTGAGGAGTGGGGAGCGGGAAGTAGGGGAGTGTGACGTATGGGATGGTGGAAGAAGTGAAGGTGGAAGTAAGTGGAGCGGGAAGTAATTGGATGGCTAGTAGGTTGAGGAAGGGGAGGGGAAGTACGCCAATGGAGAGGGAGTAGGGGAAACAAAATATGGACGTGATTTGAACTAAGTAACGTCTGGATAGAAAGAAACCCTTATAGTTTCTGTCGGGTATCCGTCCGTCGTAATTTTTTCCAAGGAGTAGCAGTGAGCGGAAATGATTGGAGGGGGAGTAGTTAAAGCGATGAGAAATTAGTGGTGGGGAAGTAGAGGAAGCGTGGGTTAGCTAGGGAAATGAGGAGAGGAGGAAGTATATGAGAAAGAAGTTGGGGAAGGGTGGGGGAATCGAAGGTTGAAGTTTGAGTTGAAGTAAGGGAAGGGGAAGTAGGGTAGTGTAGGGGGAGTAGGTTATGTAAAATATGGAAGGGGTTTTTTTTAACGTCTTAATTAACTTTAATAGATTACGAAACCCTTTTTTGAGCCTCACGGCGCCTATTTCGACTTTTTGTTTTCTTCAATCTGAAAGAAATTGATGGGGAACTTCCCCAGGAGAAGAACATAGAAAGCGTGTGAAACTAGAGGCCATTTGAAGAAGAAGTGGATTGATCGTTATCTGTTACAGCTTCATAATGATTAGGATAATCGCCTGTGTTGAACGCAAAGCTCAGAAGCGAGCAGTGTAATCGATGATGGTCCATAAATTGGAAGCGCTGGAATCACCGGGGGCAGATACCCCTGTTCTCCTTCGGACGTGATCGCATTCGAATATCCACACGTTCTTCAATCTGTCGCTTGACATAGGTTACTGTCAAGGTAGCCCACCAGTCAGAAAACATTTCGATCACTGTGTCTAACACGAGTGGGGGGAAATCAGATTTACTTGCAAATTTCGTGAATATTGATCCTGAAATTTTGTTCTATTTATTGCCATATCCATTATTGCACTAATAGGGGCCATTCATGAATTACGTAACAGCTTTTGGAGGGAGAGGGTTCGAGAAAATGTTACAATCTGTTACATGAAAGGGGGAAGGTAAATCTGTACTGGTACGTAATATTTTTAACAAATCGGCTCTATAGGAAATCGATCCATCAAGAATTATAATATAACATAGACTTCACACTTTTTCTCCCTATTTCCCTCTTTACCCCCTTTTTAAAGAGTTTATTTTTTCCCCTGTCTTCACATAACTTTTCATTTCATTGTTTTTTTCGCTCGATTGTGAACTGAATCAATAGAACCCAATTAGACAAGTCAACTATATTTGAGACAAAAAGATGGATTTTCTAAAGACAATTGAACGTTTAATAAAACAGGTAATTTTCTACTAAAAAAGTTGAATTTTCTACTGAAAAAGATGAATTTTTATTATAAAAAAACGAATTTTTTCATCAAAAAACACAAATGTTCAACAAAAACGTCGAATTATTATCAATAAAGAAGATTACTTTTTAATAAAATATATAAATTTATATAATTTATTATTATTGTTTTTATTTATTTTATAAATTTCTAGTCCAATAATTCAATTTTCAATCCAATAGCAGCAGTTGCTTGAAAAGTGGACTATGTGTTAGGAAAAGTAATTATTTTGTTAAAAAGTCATTTTTCAATCCAAAATTCAACTGTTTTGTTGAAAATTTGTCTTTTTCGATAGAAAAATAGTTTTTTAGATTAAAAATGTATCTTTCTTGCCAGAAAATTGATCTTTGTTGATTGAAAACTTGTTTGTTGAAATTCAACTGCCTTCTGCAAAATTCAACTTTATGGCTTGAAAATTCAACTATTTGCTTGAAAATATAATTTTGTAAAAATTTTAGAGGACTTCGCCAAATTTTTACATCATTATTAACCAATCTACAATTTGTTTTCATAATATAATTTTGTTTTTGGTTTCAGTTGAATCTTTTTGTTTTAAAATTCCACCACTGTATTGAAAATTCAAGTACTTGGTTGAAAATTCAACTTAAAAAAAAAATCATTTTGTTGAAAATTTAACTGTTCTGTTGAGTAATCGTCTTTTTGAATAGAGAATGCGTCCCTTTGGATTTTAAATATATTTTTTGTGGTAGGAAAGTCATATTTCTTGGTCGAAGAATTAGCTGTATTCGTTAAAAATGAACTATTCGAATTTTTGATCGAAAATACGACTATTTGGTTGAAATTTCATCTTTTTAGGTTGAAAATTTAAGTGTTTGGTTAAAAATTTTATTTTTTTTTGGAAAATTCATTTTTTCTACTTGAAAAATCACATTTTTTATCTTTTATCTTAAAAAATTTATCTCGTTTTTTGATATTTATTGGCTTTTGGTAAAAAATGTATCTTTATTAGTTGAAAATTCAACTATTTTATTGAAAATGCAATATATTTTGACTTGAAATCTTAGGAATATAAAGCGCTTGATATTGAATTCAATATGATAACTACATTCATTTTATTTAGTAGAATTTATTCCTCTATTCTCGTTAAAAATCATCCTATGTACCCGGGTTTAGAGTATTTTCGGCTATGAATATTAGAATTTTCATTTTTTCAATCATTCTGGGGAAAAATATCCATGAAACAAAACGTGTTCTACTAATACTTAAATATACTAATACTACCACCCTTAATGTGGTGATCTACTTCTCTAGATTTGACGATAGATTAAACAGGGAATAAAAAGATGTAAATCCTTTAGTAAAGGGTTTCATTCTAAAAAATCGTTTTAAATGTGAAGTAGAGTGATTTGATGAAAGATTTAGTAAATCGTATAACCTCTTTTCATTATATTTTATTAGCATTATTATATTCACAATGATTACTCAAAATTGCTTAATCCCAAGAATTTGAATTGTAAATTTTAAATTAAAATGCATTGAAAATATTATGGTATCTATTCTAAATCTTTAAAAATTGTGCTACTCTAAATGAAAGCATAAATTTAGAAAATAAAATTTCAGTTTGAATAGATAAAAATGGACAGAGTTGGTTAAAATTGTACAGTTCAAAATTCACAGCTCTCAAAACCTTCAAATTTATATTTTTAAATTGAAAAACTCTTATTTAGGTCAATAGAAATTTTAGAAAATTTATAGCTTCAAATATTTTCTACAGTAGAAACGTAGTTTCACAATCAAATAAATTGAAAATGTTCTAAATCGAATATTTTAAACTGAAAAACACTCAAAATAATACTATATCAGGGATTGATATCCTTGTGAGTCAGATGTTTAGCCATTTTTCTTTTTGTAATTTTTATGAGAAAAATCGTACGTGCCTGATGCTTTAGAGGTGGTCGTAGTAACCGAGAAAACCCGTCACAGTGATTTAAACCCTCATTTTTCCGAAAAGTTTTTGAAGTAATATTTTCTAAAATATCCTCCCTCAGCATGAAATTAAGTTTCTCATACTGTCCGAAATTTACAGCCCCTCTTCAAAATCCACCCCAATGAAATTTGTGGGATTCTGATTTTTTCGACACTTCAACTTTGCGCTATTAAATTCTTCATTTTTATCATTGCCACAAATTTTTGCAGAATAATAATTGTTTAATTAATAAAAGTTCAATGTAATAAAAAAGCAATGCATGTTTAATGTATTATTTTTCATAGTCTGGAACCTCATACGAAGTGTCATATTCTGGCGCTGTATTGAAGACAAATATTAATCAGCAGGTTTCATCAAACTTCCTCTATTTAATCAGAGACCTTATATCAAGTGAAAAAGTGTCACGTATTTGGATTTCATAATTGAATCACACTCTTTCAAGCTATATCTGGGGAGTCCGTTTTTTCATTTTTTTTTCTAATCAAAAATAAAAATACTTAAAATTGTTAGGTGCATCTTGTAACATTTCTAACGTATTATTGTTTATGAAAAAAACAAAACAATTTTAGACTCAAATTTAAAAATTCAAAGATATTTATATGTTTTAGTCAAATAAGATTACTTTATTACCTCAAAGGATAAGCTTTTAATTTAAAGTGTTGAAATTTGAACAAGATAATCTTTTCAACCGAGAAATATGAATTCTCCACAAAAAATGTGATAGTTGCATTGTTAACAAGAAAAAAAAAATTTCTATCAAGCAAGATAAACTTTAAAACCAATCAGACGAATTTTCAACTATGAAGGTTAATTTTTTATCAAAGAAGACTAATTTGAAACAAAAAACATAAATCTTTAATTAAAAATGATTTTTCAAAAAAAAAAATGGAAAGGTTACATTTACCCAAGTTTTTGAATTTTCAATTATAAATTATCAATTCTCAACAAACTAGTTCGATTTTGAATCAAAGAAATGAATTTTCAACTAACATAAAATGATGAATCTTCAACTGGAATGGTTAAATTTTTAAATAAAAAAAAGAACTTTCAACTAAAACGACGAATCTTAAACAACAAAAAAAGTGTTTTTATCAAAGTGGTTCTACCTTTAAACATGTAGTTTAATTTTTCACTAAAAAGAGAAGTTTTGACGAATAATGTAATAGTAGATAGTTCAGCCAATAGAGATTTAAAAATTTTTAATCAAAAACAGTTGAATTCAACCAAAAAAGAGAAATTTTCCACAAAATAGTTCAATCCTCAACCGAAGAAGATTAATTTTCAACAAAAAAGTTGAATTTTGGACCAAAGAAGATTACTTTTTAACAAAATGATCTAATTTTTAATAAAATAATCACATGAACAGAACAATTGCATTTTCAACAAAAAATATTTAAACTTTTAAGCCAAGAGGACGAATTTTCCAAAAGACGGTGAAATTTTCAACAAAAATAATAATTGTCGACAAAAAATGTGACAGTTTGTGTTTCAAAAGAAAAAAAACGAACTTTTAAAAAAATAGTTCAACTTTCAACCAAAGAGGTGAACTTTCAACTAAAACAAAATTATAATTTTTAAATTGAAATTGGTAAATTTTCAAGCAAAAGGAGAACGAATTTCAACTAAAATGACAGGTCTTCAAGAGAAAAATAATTCTTCAACAAAGTTTTTCAAACTTCAACCAACCAGTTAAATTTTCCACCAAAAAATATACATTTCTACCAATAATGTTATAGCAGATCGTTGAACCGTGAAAATTTTTTATTTAAAATCAAAAAAAATTGAATTCAACCAAAGAAGACGAATTTTCAAAAAACAGTTGAATTTTTAACCAAAAAGGATGATTTTTAAACAAAATTGTTGAATTTGCAACCAAATAATAAAATATTTAAATAAAAATATATAATTGTCAAGAAAAAAAGCTGAAAAAATAGAAATAGAAGGCAAATAAATTACTGACAATAATATTATATCAAAGCGGTCGTAAAACTTCATTTTCAAAAGTCCCTCATTTTTCCCTGATCAATTTTTTATTTTTTCTGACGATTCATATTCTAAGACCAGAATCTTAGTCTTGTAACATTTCTCACATAAAATCTTTCATAAACAGAATAAAGGAATTTTAAATTAATATTTGAAATTTTCAAATTCATCCCATGACTTTTCCCTGATTTCCAGGTTTTCCCTGACCTAAAATCACGCCTTATTTTTCTTGAAAGCTTTTTGAACTCTCTTATCAACACTTCCGAAATAGTAAAAAATTAGGTTTCGTACCCTATCAAGACGTAAATAAGTTGTTTAAACCTCCCCCTCCCATAATTTCCCTCCCCTACTTTCCTTACATTCCCCTTCTTCACAGCGACACACTTCAGCTTTCGCTTCCCCTCCCTTCCTCAACTTCTTCCTCTTCATTAATTTCCCCACTCCTCACTTCTCTACACATTTCCCCTTACTTACCAGAGTCCCCTGTGTTGAGAATTGTGTGCTACGAAACCCTAAACACACCCTACCCTTAAAATGTACATTTTTGTGTAAAATGGTCTAATATTTTCTAAGAGATCGTCCCTAAGCATTAAATCAAGTTTCCAATATATCCAAAATTTCCAGTCCCTCTCGAAAATCTACCCCAATGAAATTTGAGGAATTCCGGACCATGATTCGGCAATAATCAGAGAATCGTTATAAATCTCGACTGGTCGTTCGGTATACCCCAAAAGCTAACGTTAATTCAGGACTGCAGTAGTCGTTAATACCAGAGCATTTATAGTTATCGAAGTTAAGGGGCAGTAAAGGATAGATTTTGGAATCCATTCTATTATTGGCAGAATTAGTGGCGCCTCCACAGCCTCCAGGCACGTAGGCATCGGCACCCTTTTGTCTACGTTTAACGGCGCGGCATCGGCATGGGGTTGGCACAAAGTATATAGCATAGTACATCAGTACTTTGGTCTGGAACGGTATTGGTGGATCGACCCCTTCGCAAATATCAGACTCGCGTTAGTCGTCGGGAATCAGGGAATATCCGGTGGCAGCCGGAGAAACCAGCCCCCGGGAATCCCTCGATGCGTTAAGCCGCTGCTATCCAGTTTCTGGATAATTCGATCTCCGATGCACGTACATCGTACATCCTCCTCATGAACGAGAGCGAATGGTGTTTCGATAGAGAAATGTACCATTGGTCACGAGGTTTCGTCAACTTATCCGCAGGAGGGTACATACAAGAGAAATGTGAAACTGTCATCCCTCGAGTGCTAATGCTTTTCAAAACATGACATTGTTTTATCCTACTTCAATATATTGTTGTCCTAAAATCAGGCAACGGCATGTCTAGTTTTTGAAAATTTTGAACCATTATTAGTTTTCAGCTCAATAAGTGTTCAACCATCTTCCTAAATAAACTTTGGCCGGAATTTATTCTTTATTATATATTTTTTTGTTTGCTTCTTTGCCAGACCAGACTTTCCAGACCAAAATTAGAATGTTTTGTTCTTGGCTAGCTTAGCGCCAAAGCTGGACCACAGCAGAATTCTAAGGTGACATGCAAAAAGTCTTGTTTTGGTAGTGTGAATTTCTCATTTTCTATCATTTTAGACACTCTGTAACTTCATCGAATTACGAAGGGTCGACCACTTCGATATTGCTGGCACACTCACTAAATATTCCCATATTCCTACATATGTAATCAATCGATTTAAATCTAGGTAACGCGCTCGAGCAAAATAGGTTTAAAATATTATTATCTACAGAGTTTTTATGTTTTTTTTTAAATTTGAATTTGTTGACATTTTTAGAATTGTAGAGAGTCTTCACAATTTCTTCCAGATTTAAGGATACTATTTTTTCTTGAGATAATAATTATGTTTTAATATACCCCTGCAATAAACTTTTTTAGTACTTCAGGGCTTTCTTGTGACCAAAATGAACCCACAACAAATTCAAGATATCTGGGAAATCAAAACTGGATTAAAATTTTATCCAATTTTCAGTATTTTCAGTTTTGATCTCCCTTATATCTTGAATTATTTGTGCGTTCGTTTGATGCCAAGAAAGCCCTCGAATCACAAAAAAATATTTTTGATGTTTTAGTGGGTTCCAAAAATAAAAGTTAATCACAGGGGTATATTAAAAGACAATTATCTCGCTTTCAGATTCAGAGTCAGAATTTCTTCTTTTGGGGAAAGTACTTTCATTAGGTATTTATTTCACACTTCTTGTTATCTGAAGAGAATGATGTGTGATCTTTCATAAGGAATTTCGCAGGGGAATATTATATAGTATGTCACCCTATTGCATCTTTTCATAGAGAGAGAACGTAGTCTCGGTTCTCTTGGTGTCAACGGCAGAAGTTCTGGCTCCTTTATTATAAAGTTGCACAATGACATCACCGGCACACAATCAAAAGCGCGATAAATGCTCAAGGCGTGGCATACGGGCCACCCTGTTCGCTACCCACGTTTGTATGCCTCTCGTGCATTGTTCGTATATTTCTCCAACTCAAAACGATGCACCAGCCCTCTTCCTCTCGAATTGTTTATGATAATCGTAACGAGGATGCGCCATCAGATTTCGAGAATCACCACACTGGAAGTTCACCAGAGGTTCTCCATCACTTTCAAATTCATATTTACTCTAATAAAAGAGAACTATATCATTATACGTTTCTAGATTTCATTATTTTTGATGTGTAAACTTTTAGACCGCGATATGGAGGGTAAATCCTGAGGCAGAGCGTTGAATGCCTTCCTTCACATACAAGTAAAACGTGCCTATTTATAGAATAAGTTTCTAAATTTTATGTTTTTGATATGCAAACATCGTAGACCGCGGTATGAAGGAGAAACCTGTGTCCGAGTGTTAAATTTGATGGATTACAAAAAAGTGAAATGTGTCTATTCATTGAATACGTTTTTGGATTTACATATGTTTTTGAGGTGTAAGCATCTTGGTCCGCGGTATGAAGGGAAAAGGCTGTATCAGAGCGATAAATGCCTTACACCACATACAAGTGAAACGCATCTATTTATAGGATACTTTTCTACACTTCATATTTCTGATATGTAAACATCTTAGATCGCAGTATGTAGGGTAAAGCCTAAGTCACAGCATTGCATACCTTGGCTCACGTAAAAGTAAGACACGTCTATTTATAAGATAAGTTTCTAAATCTCATGTTTTTCATGTGTAAACATTGTAGACTGCTGCCTGGAGGGTAAAATCGGTATCAAAGTGTTAAATTTAATTGGTCGCATAAAAGTAAAATGCGTCTATTAATTGAATACCTTTATATATTTTATTTGTTGATGTGTTAACATTTTAGACCGTAATATGAAGGGAAAAGCTTGTTTCTATATTTTACTTTTATGATATGTAAACATCTTATATGGCGTTTGACGTATTAATATCTTAGATCACGGTATGGAGGGTAAAGTCTGATTCAGAGCGTTAAGGGCCTTGGTTCACATAAAAGTAAAACGCATCTATTTATAGAATAAGTTTGTACTTTTTTTAATGAGTAAACATCTTAGAACGTGGTATGGAGGGTGAATCATAAGGCAGAGCGTTTAATGTATTGGGTCAGGTAAAAGTAAAATTTTTTTATGTGTAAGCACTTCAAACCACGGTATGGAGGGTAAATCCTGTGCTAGAACATTAAATGTCTCATACCCCATGAAAGGAAAACGCGGCTATATTTATAATCCTTTTCGAGATTTCATGTTTTTGATGTTTGAATATCTTAGACCGCGGTATAGAGGGTAAATCCTGTACGTCAGGGTAAATAAAATTAGAACGTGTCTATGCATAGATATGAGCTTCTAAATGTTATGTTTCTATTGTGTAGGCATCTTAGACCACGGTATGGAGGGTAATGAATGTGCTGGAACGTTAAATACCTTAGTTCCAATAAATATGAAACGCGTCTATTTATAGAATGCTTTTCTACGTTCTATGTTTTACATGTGTGAGCATTTCAGATTACGGTATGGAGGGTTAACCCTGAGTCAGAGC